>VWXS01000065.1:0-102459 GCA_028584115.1 Stagonosporopsis vannaccii | reverse complement strand
CCGGGCGGTAGAAGGGGACGTAGAATGAGGAAAGGGAGGTGGCCGGTGTGGCGCACATGGGAGGGAAGAGGGGGGGGGGGGGGGGGGGGGGGGGTGGATCGTACTTGTCGAACTTTGTGGCGGTTGGGCCGGACCAGTCGGGCTTGTCGTTTTCACCGAGCTTGTCTTTGGCCATTCTGAGCGGTTGGAGGGATCGGGTGATGGGGTAAGGGGAAGCAGGAGGAGAGAGAACGTTGGTAGAGAGGAAGGTAGAGCTGGAGCTGTTTGAGCTGGTACGAAAGACCTCGGTGGTCTGCGGAGTTTCGTTATCGATAAGGAGATAGTAGGCGCGAACATTGATGGAGGGAAGGGTGCGTCATGACGTGACACCGCGTAGTAGATATGGATGCTTCTTACAGATGGGCTGGCATACTATGGTCACAAAAGTGAGTTGGTGGTGTCGCTTAAAGGAATCGCATTGCAGGAGCTGCTGTAGCTCTGTAACCATTTTACATGAACCTCGCTCAAGACTATGTATGGTATAGTGCAGGGAAAGGACGCCGAACAATGCACAAGAAAACCATGATGTCCGTTTTTAATGCCGCTGAAAAACAGATCCGTGACCGTGCCCTCGTAAAGTAACACACCCGTTCCAAAGCAACCATTCAAACACCGATCTCTACAACATACCAAAGGAGAGAGGTTGAGCCGGAGGTTCAAGCTGTAAGAAAGGTAAGACTGGTCAGATAAGCTGACCGGTGGCCACAGGATTGATTGTCCTGTTGTTGGTGTGACTTCCGGGCTCGAAAGCCGCCAAAGGGCCAATATTGTTGCCCGGACGTGAGCGGTACGCGTTGTTAGCATACGCTGTGACTGGGGACGTGAAGGCTTCTGATGGGGGTAAAACGCTTGTCGGAGGAGCATTGGTCATGTTGCGATGGCTCCTCCGTCGGCCCAAAGAAGGGCCAGTCGAGACGTCGTGTGCTGTTCCAGCAGAGTTGACTGAGCCCACGGACTCATTCGAGTTGCTTCGGACGTGTTGTGGAACGCCCTGAGACTGTGCCATAGGAGGCATGTTATCAGCATTACTTGGCCGGCGAAAGCCGGATGAAAATGGATTGGTGCGTGCTGGGGCATTGTTAGAGAGGCCGAGAGCCTGTTCTCTAGTGTTGCGAAGCTCTCGAGCACGAGCGCTAAGGTCCTCGGGTGCCAACCCCATTGGCACTCGTGTCATTGACGCACCACCCATATGACCGTTAGGTCCAGGGGATGGAGGAGTTCGCAGAGCCCTTGTTGAAGGCTGTGGGTTGAGTCGGCGCACCGATGGTTGTGGACGTAAGCCAATACGAGAGGTCTGTGTCCTCATGGGGGGCGCAGGGGCTGCGCTGTCACGAATGTTTGCACGCGAGCTGGTAGGCCTTAATGTAGCAGTTGATGACTGTTCTCGCAGGCCTAGACGAGAGTTGCGAGCCCTAATGCTACGGGAGACGTATGCAGCCCATGGATTAGCAGGGCGAGGAGGCGCTGCAGATGCTGGAGCATGCATGTTCAAGTTAGGAGTGGGGAAGTTCTGGTACACGGGTGAGAAATTGGCGGATCCTCTCCGACCCGCGGCTGATGGAGGACGAGCGCTGATGCGGCTTTGCGGTCGATCAATCATGTCCATAGCTGCAGCTGCTTGCGTTCGCACCGTCTGATCGATGGAGTACTGTGAGCTGGCTGCTGAACTGCCTGGCGTCAGGATGACAGAGTCGTTACTTGCCGAGCTGACGGAAGGCGTGCGATCGTGTCGCATTGCGTTCTCCATGATGTTGGCTGTGGGTAAAGCTGGAGACATAGCACTTCGTCTATTAGGCGATGCCATGACACGCAGCCCAAAAGTATTGTTGTCCATCAACGGAGTTCGCATCCGGGCTGGGGGGAGAAAGGGGGAGAAAGACGCAGGTGCGGGACTTTGACGGTTACGGTTTGAGGTAGGTGGTCGGTTGAGTGGTGTGATAGACCGCGATTCGATATCTATCAGATTACCGCCAGCTTGGTGTTGTTGCAATGCAGCTTGGTGGGCAGCAAACATCCAGCTGATGCGAGGATCATACTCGCGCCGCTGAGTACGAGCTGTACGACGGCCAAGCCCGGCTTGTGAGTTATCTGAGTTGTCGTCGGTGTCCACTTCATTCGCAGCATTAGGCCCTTGAGGAGCGAACCTGGTTGATGTGTTCTGGAAGGCTGGCCCATTGCGCATCATCTGTTGAGATCGGCGATTGCGGAGAGCATGCATGGCCATGTTCAAATCGCCATCTTGATCCGAGTCATCATCGTCGGCTTCGCCGTCCTCGTATTGAGGATTCGCATTTGATAGTACAGAGGATCTTCGTCGAAGGCCACGGGAGGCATCGAGTGTTCGGAGGTTGCCCACTCGTGAGGGGGGACGGATTGGGGCACTAGGCCGAGGACGATCTGCAGTAGGTGTTAGAGACCCGCCCATTCGGCTTCTGTCATTTGAATTCGCAAGCGGTTCCCACCCAACGGTCGTAGCTCCACCATCGCTGTCCCCGTCTTCTTCATCCATCTCGTCGTCGTCCGTTTGGCGCATCCAGCCTTCCTCCTCGAGTAAGGCCTGGGTGTCTTCGTCAAGCTCGTCGGTGGAGGCGTCAGTGGATGCTGATGAGGAGGGCGCAACTACACGAGCAAAGCGAGATCGAGTGCCGTTGGCCCTGTTCAGAACGTGGTTTGGTGCCCGGGGTCTTTGTGTCTGTGGTCTCTGGCCTCGACGTACAGGACCAGCGTCTTCTTCCTCTTCGTCTTCGTCTTCGTCTTCCTCATCCTCTTCGACCACGCTTGATATCGTGGAGCTGGTCTCAGATTCTTCCACCACGGGTCGCGCCCTAGCACGTGCTCGTGGCCGGTTCGCGGGAGGCTGAGGTGTTTGACCCGGCGTCGAAGAAGCGCCGCTAGCAGATGTAGAAGACTCTAGGGCTGCATCGTCAATGAAGTCGTTCATCTCTGAGTCCTCTTCTTCGTCTTCTTCTTCGACTGTGTCCATTTCGTCACCATAGATATCCGAGACGATGCTTTGTGAGTACGATCGCCTACTCCCGGCTTCGCTGTGAGACACGTGCCGCCGGGGCCCGGTATTGTTGTGTTGAAGGAAGCGGCGCATAACAAAGCCAGCACCTGGATCACCAAGGTAGTCCTGCCAGCCATCCATTGGGTCACCAAAGCCGTCGAACTCGCCGTCTTCAAGCATCATGTTGGCTTCGAGATCGTCGGCATCTTGCTCTGACATCTCGTCCATGTCGCTGAAGCCTGTGAAGCTGTTGTCCCAGGAGACTTCCCCTGTCTCGTCGAAGACCAAACCGCATTGTGTGCACCCGCCGTCTTCGAGCTCCCACGTGCATATTGGACAGCGGTCGACGCCATCTTCCTGGTCACGGACAATGTGGAGTGAGGGGCGCAGAAGATGCGGAGGCGTGTTGAACAGGCCCTTGAAGAGCCCTCCGGTTCGCGCGTCGGTGTTCTCGCGGTCTTTCTGGACGGCGTCTGCGTCGTCTTGTTGCCACTTCTTGTGCTCCTCGAGAGTCTCGCCGGGCGGTAGGAGGTCGGCTCTGGCGATGAACACGGCGGTCATGTCTCTGATCTGCAGGCCTCGTCAATATACGACATGGTCGCGTGATCGCTACACGTACAATATAAGCAGGAGCAGGCAGATGCTTGACATCAAGACGGCAGTCCGGACATGTCAGCTTCGACTTGTTCTGCTTCAGGTTGAGGAACCATGTGCAAAGACACTGCATCTGGTCAGCCAGCTATTCTCGGCTGCGCGGCGTAGAGCACTCTTCTTACCGTGTAGCAGTACGAGTGCCCACATGCTATCGTGTATGGCTGATAGAGCAGCCGGTCGCAGATCTTGCACGTGAGGTGCGAACGCAGGCCGTCGAACTCGGATTTCAGAGCCTTCAGTTGCTGTGCAGTGTCAGGGTCAGCGTCCCTCGCAGTCCGCTGTGTATTCAACACCAACCTCGTCTGCCTTGCTCGGGCGCGGCGGATCGTCGCCCTTGGCCGCCATCTTCTGCTTGAGGCTGTTGCTGCTCGCGGCTCGCGCTGGCTTGTCGGCGCCGGCGTCCTTGACGAGCCTCGAGGCCGGCGTGCCACCACGCGATGCTCGTGGGGCCGACGCCTTGCCCTCTGTCTTGGAGGCGGGCGGGGCTGGTGATGCGCGCGGAGTGCTGTCCATTACGGGCAAAGTTACTGCCTCAGCCCGCTGCAGCGTTGGAGGAGAACGACTGCCCAAGGTGTCCGCATGAGCCACACGTCGTCACTGTCACGTTGGGTCGGCCGTGGTCGCAAACGCATGCACGCACTCCCAAGAGCAGCTGCCCTAACAGCCTGGCGGCAATGTTCGTCCTCGGGCCCGCTGACTGGAATGCGCTCGCCTCACTTCCTGCGCCAACCGCGCTCCTTCCCCGCCCAATCACATGCGCACATTCGCGAATATGCACGCCAATCACAGCGCTGGGCTCGACACAAATCTCATCACACTTGGTGCTGTAAGACTGCCACTATTTTATCTGCATATTAAAGACAGGACGTACTCAGACAATTCTATGCTGCCTTTTGTAAGTAGTGAAAGACAGTTCCGTCTTGGCGAACAGCATGTTACATTGCAAATCCTGAGCTGATTTACTATATGCACCTCCATTGGAACCGGGTGACTTGGGAGTCTATGGTCCATTATTTTGCACAACATAAAAGACGGCCATAGGTGGCGGCTCTTTTTTTGCTACATGCACGCGGCGCCTAGATTTTTGACTGTTCCAGAGGAACAGCGCGATTCTCCTTCGACCAAATCTTCTCCTCCTCGCTCTGAAACGCCGGAGGGAAGAAGCCATTGATCTTCCACAGCCTCCTTTCCGTCTCGTCAATGTGAAATTCCCAATCGTATCCTTTGTCAGCAACATGTGGTTTGAGAGCCTCATCCACCCTGTTCGCTGTTCTCTTGTAGACCGCGTCTTCATCGGGAAGAGTTACAGCGATGTGCTCAATTGCAAATCGAATGAATGGCTTCTCCTTGCTTATCTTCTTGCCACCCACCCACATGGTGTTTCCTGGCATCTTAATGAAGTTGGTGACAACGTAGAAAGCGGGCAGGCTGTCGACTTGGTCACTTCTTGCGTCACTTCAGAGTGCTTGGAGTATCATACCCAATTGAGGTGTAGATCTTTGTAATGTCGGTGGACAGAGCTTCTTTGGATGCATCGTCCTCGAACGTGCCGTCAGGGTGGAAGATCAACCAGAGTGGCATGTTGATCGGTCTGGTCTGGGATGTGTTTAGGAGTTGGTGATGATGGCGAGTATTTGGTGTCTAGCAAAGTGCCTGCCCAGCCTTATTATACTCCCATCACGTGTGGACCTTACACCACACCGGTGGTGCGAACGTTGTTTACTAACCAATTGTGGAGTGTTGTCCTAGGTGGGGTTGGAGGGTTGATTACTTATTATTGTTGGTCTACATCGTGCTTGTGTGTGATTACTATACACATCAACCCGACTCCGCTCACAACACGACAAATACCAAATATCGTAGGAGTGACAGCATGCGTATTTTCTCAGCATTTACGTTCTAACTCAGTAATCAATTTAAAACCCTTGACCAAGTGTCGTCTCACCAACGCATGGAAGCGAGTAAACATACGCAGGCTATATAAGTGCTCTGCGTCTGCGCAGAAGATCAAGCTAACTCTACAACAATATCACCCATTAAGACGCCTTAAGAACTTTCATACTCTTCCAAACATGTCCCAGTCCCTCATCTTCATCACCGGCGCAACCGGCTTCATAGGCTCACACGTCGTCACTCAAGCCCTTGAAGCAGGCTACAACCTACGCCTCAGTGTGCGCAAAGAAGCGCAGATCGACAACCTCCGCAAATTGTTCTCGAAGAATGCCAATCAGCTCGACTTTGTCGTCATCCCAGATCTAACGACTCCTGATGCCTTCTCCAAGGCCCTGCGTGACGTGACATATGTATTCCATCTTGCCTCGCCCATGCCGGGCAAGGGCGTCGATTTCGAGAAAGACTACGTTGAGCCGGCTGTGCAAGGCACAATAGCACTGCTCGATGCAGCGAAAAGCTTCAGCACCATCAAGCGCGTCGTCATCGTGTCTTCGCTGCTCGCACTTATCCCACTCGACGGTCTAGCGACCGGCAAGTTCACCGCAAAGGGCAAGTTTCCCCCCTTTGACCGCCAACTCTCCTCTCTTTCCATCCCCTTTCTATTCACTAACATCCCTTACAGAAGGTCTCAACCCCAGCATCCCCGTGGACCCCAAAATGGCCTTCCCAGAAGACCCTCAAGCAAGCGGCGGCCTCAAATACCACGCCTCCAAGATCCTCGCGCACCGCGCCACCCTCTCCTGGGCAGAAACAAACAAAGCCTCTTTCAACATCATCACCTTGCACCCGTCCTTCGTCTTCGGGCGCAACTTGACGCAAACCTCCGCCGCAGCAGTCGACGGCACAAACGCAATGCTCTGGGCCTCGCTCACCATGGGGCCGCAGCCCATGATTCCCGCATCGGGTGTGGACGTACGGGATGTGGCTGCTGCGCACATCCGAGTACTTGACGTGGGTGTGCATGGGACGGACGAGGTGGAGGAGTTTCTACTGGCAGCGGGGGAGAAAGAGGGCTGGACGTGGGACCGAGTCGCAGAGTTTGTGAGGGAGAAGTATCCAGCTGTGGATGTCAAGCTGGAGGGCCCATTTGCGGCGCCGCCGAGCGTGGACTCGAGCAAGGCGAGGAAAGTATTGGGGTTGCAGTGGAGGGGTATGGAGGATACGGTTGCGGCGTTCTTGGACCAGCAGATGGAGTTGCGGAGTCAGCTTTGAGGAGGTCGTTTGGCCGTGTAGAAATAGATATATGATCTGATGTACGATTGTACTAGACCAAAAAAAGGGTTATCATGCAAAAATGCTTCCTTCGGGAGTCGAACCCGAGCCAATTGCTTGGAAGGCAATTATGATACCGTTTCACCAAGAAAGCGGTGATGGAGGTGTCGTGGATTTGAAGAGATTCTATGCTGCTCAAAACCGCACGTCTTAGGACACCAACCGCGCGGCTCTCCCCACACTCCCCGTTTCGAACAACTCCACCAGCCCCGCTCCAACGCACTCTTCCAGTACCCACTCGAACCGCATACCATAGAACTGCCTCCACTTCTTTGTTCTCCCAGGCAGCACGCCCACAAATTCTCGCCTTGCTTTCTTCCTCTCTTCTCGCTCTGCGCTTCCAGTCCCTGCAACGCCGCCGTCCCATCGCTCCCTCAGCACATCGAGAGGTGCGGCTTTAAACTTGCTTTTCTTCAGGATCGTCAATAAGTGGTTTCGAGCGTCTACGAGCAGCTTGATGTGCATTCCCATATGCGGCAGGGAGAAGGAGAAAGTGCCTGTTGCAGGGGCGCGAGAGGAGAGCGATGTACCACCATGCATATGTTGTGTTGCGTGCTGGCCACCCACAGCCTCTAGAGAACCGGCTGCGTGACGAGACCCAGATGAAGAAATTGCAGACAGAGAAGCGGCGCCTGGAGAGGCAAAAAATGCCGAGGCGGTCGTGTTGAGTATGGAGGTTGAGGTCAAGAAGCCGGTGCCGGTCAGTGCGGCAATCTCTGCTGGAGTGAAAGCCGAGCCAGGGATTGTTGTTGATGTTGGATTGGTGTCCATGAGGTGGATGTATTTGTCTTTCAGCTCTTCAGTCAAGCCGTTGTGAGCCTTGACAAGTGCCTGCCACTCCTTCACACTTGCAATCCCATCCCCGACTGCAGCGGCTCCGATACCTCGATATGGTATGGTCACTCTTCTTAGAATCCCTTTCTTCGCCAGCTCAGCAATCTCCCTCTCAACGGTAGTGGAGCTCGTACTCAATGCGTCCACATGAGCGATGGTAACGAACGGCGGCAGTTGCTTTCTGAAGTTCAAAACTTCCGCAATCCTCGTACTGTTCATGCCAGCCTTATCGGGCATGTCGCTGAACATGCGATTTCGGATGTACTCCATATACTGCGGTACGTCGCGAAAGTTCAAATCAGCAGCCATCGAGGCCACAATACCGAGATCGTCCAGCTCGTCATCTTCATCGTAGGCGGCTGTTTCTTCAGTCGGAAACGATCTCTTCGACGGGCTGGCGTTCGAGGGGGAGGAGGTGGCACGCTTGAGACCCAAAGCAGAGACTGCGCTTCGTCTTCTGCTAGTTGTAATCCGGGACGAACGTGCGGGGGTTGTTTGCATAATATTCTTTCTTTCAGAGACCTTCGTCGGAAGGTCTCAGCAACTTGAGTGTGGCGCAAAATGCGTGGATGCAGGCAGCAATGTGTCAATCAGGAGGGAATATTGTTCCAGACTTCCAAGTAAAAGCACCAGTACAAATCATAGTGATTTGTGGTAAGATTACAACGAGAGCATGTCTTTGAACTGGCAAGTCATAAGAGTGGCAAGGTAAGGATTGAAGTCGAGTCAAAGCCTCGTGGTGGTCAGCCTCGGTTTGTCATGCGCCACAGCACAGGATTAGGACCGATCTGCCCGTCACGTCGTGTCGCGCACAACAACTTGAGGTCTATATTTTATGCTTGGAACGTGATTCGCTCAAGTGCGCAATGATTGCACAACGTCACTGTGGGTGGAATTAAGTTTTGTCGTGACGATAGTGTCGCACGCTGCCGCCCATTCCGGGGAGCCACGCTCCTTACGTCATTCGACGGACAGCTTCAAAGCGTGCATCGTTCAACAAAACCACGCTTCATGGCTCTTTGGGTCGACTACCGTCCAGACTCCATACGATCGCCTGCCGCTATGTCCCTGAATCCCGAGCCTGCTGCTCCTGAGGAGCGTCAGGCCCATGATCTGCCGCCCAAATCGTTCGCCGACGCTGCGCAAGAAGCGCTCGAGCCTCGATCACATGTGAACGGTGCTGATGGCGCTGAGGACACCACGCAGCCCGACGATGTCAAGACAGACGGTCCCAAGGCCAATGGCGTCGCTGTTCTCAAGATAGTCGACACTGATGGGCATCAGAACGACGATGAAAAGCCGGCAAATGGATCGGCCAAAGATTCGTCCAAGGACTCGTCGATCAAGGACCAGGAGTCTTACGAGGGCACTGGCATCGACGACACGCCAAAAAGTCCCAAGGCAAAGACGCATCGTAGAAAGGGCTCCCGGAGCTCGCTGGGCTCTGTCGGCCGCACCTACGGTGTGTCGATCAAGAACGACCTGAAGAACGCAGGCGCCGATGCTCAGGACAAAGTGACGGACGCAGCGGAAGAGGCTAAGAATGGCGCAACCGATGTGAAGAATGAACTAGACGGGGCGCGCGCAAAGGTGGACAATGCATTCCTGCAGGAGAAGCCCCGATTCATCAACGGTGATACCTTGACGACCGTCAAGCCGCCCAAGGAGGTCGAGGAGGATAATCGTATCGACAAGCCTTTGAAGCGCAGGGACTCAGAGCTCAAGGCAGGCAGGCAGGCAGGTGCGGGATGGGCAACGAGCAAGTACGTCGACTCCTGAACCACCCGACATTGCGACATTACTGACGTCTTATCACAGAATAAGATTTGCACCCATGAACGTACCTCTACAGCGCCGACTGCAGACGTGCGCCGTGCTCATGCACACGCTGAGCATCGTCGGCTCCCTCGCCATCTTCTTCCTCCTCTGCAGCATACCACTCCTCTGGCCAATCCTGCTGCCATACACCGTATATGTTCTGTTCTCCAATGCCGGCACGTCTGGAGAGCTGTCGTTCCGTAGCGAGCGCATAAGGCGCTTGAAGGTCTGGTCACTCTTCGCCTCGTACTTCCCTGCTCGTTTGCACCGGTCACAGGAGCTGGAACCTACGAGGAAGTACATCTTCGGCTATCATCCGCACGGCATCATCTCCCATGGGGCTTTTGCTGCCTTTGCTACTGAGGCTTTGGGTTTCTCTCAGCTGTTTCCCGGTATCACCAACGCCTTGCTGACTCTCGACTCCAACTTCCGTTACCCTATCTACCGCGAGTATGCTCTTCGTCTCGGCATGGCGTCAGTTTCGCGGGAATCTTGCGAGAATATTTTGTCAAAGGGCGGACATAACGGCGAAGGCATGGGTCGTGCCATCACCATCGTCGTTGGCGGCGCGCGTGAGTCCCTCGATGCCCGTCCCGGCGTCGTTCGCCTTGTCCTCCGCCGCCGCAAGGGTTTCGTTAAGATGGCTATTCGCACCGGAGCTGATCTCGTGCCTGTCCTCGCATTCGGTGAAAACGACATCTACGACCAGGTTGACAGCGAGTCGCACCCGTTGCTGCATAAGTTCCAGCTACTTGTAAAGAAAGTTATGGGCTTCACTGTTCCCATCTTCCACGCTCGTGGTATTTTCAACTACGACGTTGGCATGATGCCGTACCGCAGGCCCATCAACATTGTTGTTGGAAAGCCAATCAGGGTCGTGCAGGACAAGCATCCCAAACCCGAATACATGGACGAGGTGCATGAGAAGTATATTGAGGAGCTGATGCGGTTGTGGCACGAACACAAGGACACTTTCGCTAGGCAAAGGTCTGGCGAATTGGAAATCGTGGAGTGAAGGGCTCAGACTGGGAAGAGTTGCTTTCATTACATCAACGACGTCTGCAATACGGCCGAATTTCCCTTTCTTTAGGACTGTCACGTCACATCGGCGAGTGACTGTACATTGTTAGAAACACCTAATGCAAGCGAGGACCCCATAGGGGCTACGAACAGACAGACATTGGTTGGAAGGCGACAAATCCAATTTCGATATCAGCAAATGAGAACGTCTTTATCAAGTGCATAGTATGCATGCTTCGTCCACGACACCGCCTTTACCTAGCGCCAACCTTCTCCGCCAGTGTCCTCCACCTCCCCCTCCTCAACGCATGAGGCATCCCCATCAACACGCCCTTCACCTTCTCCTTGTCAAAATCCATCTTTTCCAGCGTAATTGCCTGTAACACATAGCCCGCCACCGTGTTCTCTGCCAGCGGCGGCTCACGCAAGTGCCGCGCCACCTCGTCTAGAGACAGGCCCTGATGGTGCCACATGTTGTATGCGCGCAGGTGCGGGATGGTGGCGCGGATGTGTGAGGGTACGCGAGAGGCTGGGGATGGGATTGTCGAGGCCAGGTAGGACTGCGCCCAGGCTGTTGCGAGCTCGTATTCGGGGGTGTGGAGGGAGGCGGATGGGTCTGTGGAGTGAGGCGGTCGGGCGTGTGTGTGAAGTTCTTCAAAGACGTTGGTGTCGTCAAGTAGATCAAGGAGTTGCTGCTCTTCCTCATTGGGGGCCAAAGTAATGGGCTGGAGGTCGGGCACTGCTTCCCCATTTTCACTGTCGCTCTCGATCTCTGTTCCCGCAGACACCGGCATCTCCGCTTCTTGGGCCTCTGGGTCTTCATGGAATTCACCTTTTGCACGATGTACAGTGGCATGCTTCAGATTTCCACTGCTGTCAATGTCCATGTCCTGCAAGACTTCTTCAAGCTCTGAGTCTCCGAACTCATCTGTCTCCTCGTCGACTTCCGAAGTCTCGGCGGGCCAGCTTATCTGATGAGTTTTGTCTTCATTGGGCTTTCCTGAGATGTCGACGAGATCCTCGTCGGGCGATGTATGGGGATCCTCCCGAGTGGGAAGCTTAGGAAGAGTCGGATAGCCAGGATCATGGCCTTTGAGCCAGCTCAAATTGATGCGACCGACTCGTTTCTGGTTTCGAGCTGCTGATGCTGCTGTCTCTTCCTGTTCTGATGATTGTCCTGAGTCAATTGAAACGTCGTCAACACTCTCATCCATTGAGTCGCAGCTCTGTCCTGAAAGTGCGGGATCTTCGCCTTCGAGTTGATGACTATCCAACATGTCTTCCTGAGCGGTCTCGTAAACCTCTGTGTCGTGAGACTGGTTTGACTCCACTTCCGACTGTTCATCTTGCTCTCCTTGCTCCTCATCGGGATTTCCCGGTGCGGAAGCATTCTCTTCGATGGATGTCTCAGCTTCATCGGTCTTGGCAACGGTCGTGCGCTTTTTGCGTGGCTTGCTACCACTTGGTCTGGGCTTGGGCTTCGAATCATAATCGCAGAGTGGAGGTCGAGGTGGCGTCGGTTTCAATTGCTTCCGCTTCTGTTCAAGTGCATCATACAAGCGAAACCCCGCGTACGCATCCGCAGCAGCGTAGTGTATTTGCTGATGATTGAGAGGCATGCTCCAGTCGCTAGACCGTACGTTGTAAGTATCTTCTAGATCGTCGACAAGTTCACCACCTTTATACAACGGCAACTGCAGATGTCGCTGTACTTGCGCAGCAAGACCAACAAGTCTGTTTGTGACTTTGCCTGGTTCAGTTGCAGAAAACTCAACCAGATTGTGCAATCGACTTAGTTCAAAGACGCCTTGAGGTTGGACACCGAGGAATTTGACTATGCGACTGAAATCTCCTTTGACAGCCACCCCAACCTTGTACACCTCTGGCGATTCGAGGATGGCCTTCAAGGTTGGTGGCATAAGTCGCGCGGCTGTCTGCTCCGTGAATAATGCAACGTGGAAGAGCGCAATTCGATTTTCACAGGCAAGTTGAATCAGGGAGACGTTATGTTTGATCGACAAAGGATGTGCCCATTGCTTCCACTCAATGTCGAATCCAACAACCTTCTCGCCCACAAAATACTGAGCAACTCGTTCAGCCACCTCTTTGGATCTGCAGTAATGCACGAGAATCTTCTTGTCTTCTGGACCGCGGTAGAGATTGCTGCTCCAGAAGCTTGCCTTAGTGTTAGCAGGAGCAGTCATTGCAGCTCGTAGAACATCCTCAGGTATTTGAAAATCGAGAGGTGTGTGAGTTTCAGTCGGTCGCTTTGCAGCATCATCGTCCGCTTCAGAGTCACCTTTCTCCGACTGGCTGCCACTCTCATCAGTAGAATTTGGTGCGTAGTCTGTATCCGTTACATCGTCTGTTGTACTGTCTTTGATGGGCGCCAGCCGCATGCCCAGCTTGAGACTTGGACCCATATTGTTCTGATCGACGCGACCGGCATCTTGATTGTTTGTGGGTCGAGTTAAAGGTGCGGTCGCTTGAGACCTCTCTGATAAAGCGCTATCAACTGCATGGTCTGTTTGAGCCGATACCGAGTGGCAAGACTGGGAGCGTGCACCTTCTTCGCCCACATACTGCACTTCACATGCCGCTGGAATACCGCATTTTTCCGAAGGCTGGTTGAACCGGTAGAAAGGTCCTGCTGTCGCCTCCTGCTCAGAAGCCTTTCCTGTTGTGCCCGAAACAGGAGACACCTCTAGAACAACACGTTCCTGCGCGTTCAGATCCGCTTGCTTCGTACTGAAGGCGCGACCTGAGAAAACCACAGATTGGCCGCGCTTCCACCGATAGTCTGTTGTGCGCGATGGGGAGCAAGATGGCAAGAGCGCGAGTCGACGAGCAGAGCTGGCTGCACAGCATTGTGCAGGGAGACTCAGTGATGGATTATGGATACTAATTTCATCAGTAAAGAGTAATGCATGAACAACTTGATTCAGCTTGCCTCTGGTCCCCATGGTGCGTGTGGGTAGGCGCATTGTATGCTGCCATCTCATCGCAAATGTGTCGACGTAGACGCGACGCGCCCTGGAAAGACACCCGCTGTCTGAAGAGCATAACCCTCCATCGTAGTGCTCCCGCTAGGCACCAATGTGATTTTGGAAACTATAGGTAGGGTGTGCAGCGCGTCTGCCTAGGACCATAATGCCAGCGGTTCGAGGTTCACAGCGAGTGGAGACTGGTTAGCGCGGCGCCCCGTTGGCTCAAGCGCCAAGCATCAATTATGTCCAACAACGACTACACCCTCACTTGAGTCGTCAACACAACAGAATACCGGAAGTGCCGTAGCAACTCTAAGGACGTTTCGACATCGTCATTATGTCGCTCGAAAACTTACTCCCCCTGGGTACCTACTTTACAGATCGTCCTCATGTGACCCCGCTAAACTTTCATAGAACTCATCGACAAGTGCGTTGGCTCACAGATATGGGTCATCATGAACGGCGGTAAAGGTAAGACGGAGCACTTTGCGCATTAAAGATGAATCACTGAGATCACTCAGAATTTACTGGAAAGCTAGTTGGATTCGACGACTACGTCAGTAAGTAGATGAATAGGCCGCGCAGAATGTGACTGACAAGTTTGCAGACATGGTTCTGGAAGATGTCACCGAAATGTACGTTCAGAGCAACAGACACGAGACTGCCTGATACTGAACGAATTATTAGTGATCCCGCCGAGGGCAACAACAAATTACCGAAGATCCTGCTTAACGGAAACAACATTTGCATGGTATGAAGTCGTCGTACGATCATCAACGTCGTTCTAACGTGTTGCAGATGGTACCGGGAGGTGATGGCCAGACAGTCCTTGAGGACTAGATGGTCTGAGCTCGACATCAGTGTCACATCTTACCTTGCCCAAGTTGCATGTGCAGTCCCGAAGCAAGCTCACTTGCCAGGTTGCGTCTATTCTGGGCATTGAATGGTCAGCACGGTGTGGTTGATATGCATGGCCCACCGAATGGATAGGACTCAAAGAGACTGAAATATCACCGAATGCACGGCCGTAGTTCAATGTTCGACAAGTCATGCCATTTTCATGGATGACCGGAGACATCTAGGCCACAGCGTAAATTAAGACAAGGAGATTTTGTCAAGCATAGCACACGACTCGGCGTCGAATACCGCCCCAATGAGCTCTCTGCCATGTACATGCTCTTGGTCGCTGCCCGTGATTGTGTTGAATTATCGTGAAGTCACCATTCGCGACAATCTTATTATGGCCAGGCAGACAGCAACCTAACATTGGGGGTCAGCAGGCTTCAGAACTCTTGGTGTACAGTCCCGGCGTCAGTACCGTCTACAAGTGTTCACCTGGGTTTCCACAGCCACACGGAGCCAACTTCCGTAAAACACGTGTCACAAGCAGCATTGATCTGCTCAGATTGAGCAGATCTCCATGTTGCAGGCATCGAAGATCACTAAATGCGATGCCTACGCAGCCATGCGACCCCTCCATCGAGGGCGAAGCTTGCCTGTCTGCAAGGCGGGTTGGCACAGCCGACCGATGACGAGCAACACGAACACATGGCGCTGCAGTTGTAATTTTGGAGCATTGAGATGGCACGAAGTAGGGTTGGTTGGCATTCATAGCGTCTTGCCTGGCCTCAACTTGTGGTCGTCTTGGATTGTTGAGCCGCGATAGAGCTCGTGATCCAGTTCCCAATTGCCGCAGCATACATCGCTGATCACGAACGGAGCAAGAGCGACAGTCTCTGGCTGCAGTCGGAGCTGGACCAACAAAGGGCCGTATATGCCAGGGCAGAGCACAGCGAAGCATGTCCGGGCCCGGCAGACCAGATCTTCGATCTGGTCGAACTAGGGTCTCGCTAATGAGGGCACGTCCACAACGACGTCAACGGTGTGTGCCAGTGTGTCTGGACGGCCTTCCATCCAATGACGAAAGTGCCAGCGGGCTGGGAAACAGCTGCGGTGCTGGCCGTGATTCTGCAGGCGCGCAGGACCCGCTTCGCGTGGAAACGCAGCAGTGCGCATGCGGTGCCGGAGTATGTAGAACAGCATTATAATGCGAACGTCACAGCAAGCCCGCGGTGCAGATCAGCAACGGTGGGCGCACCCCCATTGCTCATCACGATGCGCTGCGCCTGGACACGGCCATGCGCTGGCTGTCGCAGGCTCGCAGCAGTAGGCTCGTTGCGGCGGTGGCGGCGGAGGTGCAGGCCGGCCCTGCATTGCCGTATTTTATCAACGGCCGATCACGTCGCCATTCGCGATGCTGCCAGCATTTTCGCGCTGTCTGCACGCGTTCTCCCAGACGCCTGCGGCCGTCGAGCCACTCACAGAGAAGCCATCGTCCCGCGCCCTGCGCATTTCGGTTCGTGCTCCTGCCTTGGCCAGAGAAACGCCGTCGCCCGCCGACGATCCACGCTTGCACCTCTGACCTCACGGCCTGAAGGCCCAAAACTCTGTCTCCTGTCCCCAATTCCCAGCATGACAGCCATCACCACCGCGCAATCCTGACAACACCTGACTCCGCTGCACACTCCGCCATGCGCGTGCCCAGCCCAGCGTCCTAAACGTTGCCCGCCCTCCTGGAACCCTGCGTGCTTGTCCTGCGTCCGCTCGGCCTGTTCGCATGCTGTGGGCGACTGGTCCCTGGTCCATATTTGCCTGCACACCCCTTCTGCTCGAGGCGCGCCAGATGCCCGCCGGCCACTTACCTGACTCTCGTAGGCCGCTACTGTCCTGGTCGCGCCAGCTTTGGAGCCAGCATCATTCCATGACGGCTGTCGTATTACCGCGTCTCGTCAGTACCACAGTATAATTACGGATTTCTGGCTCTTGGGGTTCCACCTTCCCCGAATCCACCGTGCCCACCACCCATGAGCACGCACTAGACGCCGCTCAGCACTTACTCTTCTTGCGCCCGCGCGCCCTGCAACACTTACCCTTACCTAGTTTTTCTCGTTACGAAACGTCAGTAGCACGGCTACTGCTGCATCCCGCGCCAATCACCGGTCGCGACCAAAAATTTACCATTTCCTATTCTGAATCTTTGCCTGTAAACTATTCTCGCCTACACGCCTCTGCCTTTTCCTCCTACACACCCTGCCGCCTTTGGCCACTTGGGGTCTAATATCAAAAGGCACATTCCCGCCACATCCTTCGCCTCGGGTGGGTACGCACCGCTTCTAGCAACGCTCGAGGCCTACCCGTTTTATCGATACCACCCTATCGCTGCCATAACGACTGCTCTACCACCATTACATTGACACCACCCAGCCACCGCCCGTTTGTGTCCTTCTACATGAGCAGCGACCTGAAAGAACGCCTGGCGCGATTGGGTCTTGCCCAGTACTCCGAGGTGTTCGTGACTGAAGGCTTCGACACCTGGGAAACTGTTCTCGACATTACAGAGTCCGACCTGAGCCACCTGAACGTCAAGCTCGGCCACAGAAGAGTACGTCATGTTGTCTTGTAGCACTGCGCGGTTACCCAAAGCATACGGCGACTGACGCCACTCTTAGAAACTCCAGCGAGCCATCGCCGAATCGAGAGGACAATCCTCAGATCGCCCGTTGACAATTGCGACTGCAAGAGGAGCAAGTGCCGAGGGTTCTTATCGTAGCGATGACTCGGCCACTGAGGGCAAGGCCAAGCAGACTGCCGCTGCAGGCGACGGGAGCACAGGCACAAGTACGAAGCGGAAATATCGACGGCATCCCAAGGTCAGTATCTCCTCCATCGAAACAGCGTCGCAACGAACCGCGAAACCCGTGAACTCATCGCTGACTTGATCAGCCTGATGAAAATGCCCCAGAGCGCCCTCCTTCGGCTTATGTCATTTTCTCCAATCGTAAGACTCAGAAACCTCCATTATGGAACACCACTGAAAGAGAACAGAAGTTAGAGAGCTTTTGAAAGGGCAAGACCTATCCTTTACCGAAATCGCTAAGGTTGTTGGCGAGCGATGGCAGGTCCTTCCGGCGGAAGAACGCGAGGCATGTGAGCGGCAGGCCAACAGTGCAAAAGAGAAGTATTACGCAGGACTTGCTGAGTATAAAAAAACCGCACAGTATGAGGCATACCAGAAGTATCTGGAAGAGTTCAGAGCCAAGCACAACGCGCCCACAAAAGGTCCGTATACCCCTACATCACAGTTCTCCAGTAACAAATAAGTGACCGATCCAGAAGGCAAACGTTCGAAACTGGAGACAGAGACGAGCACCTCGACACGTGCTAGTAGCCATGATCAAACAGAACGAGCAGTAAACAGACGACTCAGCGCGGCAGTGACTGATCCTCTCGGCGCACAGCATGTAAGAGGATCAACTCCGCCCGCTGGGCCCACGCGTCTTCCAGCTGGACCCTTATACCCGTCGAAGCCGACCTCGCCAGCTTCACATCCTTTATCAGGGTTCAACTCACCGCGCAGCGGGGAACTATATTCGCCGATTTCAGCGTCCCCGCATTCCAATGCTGTACCTAGGGACGCACCTTTCGATATTTCAGCGAACCATTTACCAAGAGATATGAGAGGAAGTCTAGACACCTCGGCTCCGTATCCCTTACCTGCATATATGCAGTCGCATCAACCGCCTTCGACAACGTCCACGCCGTTGAATCGCTACGTTTCGCACTATCAGAATCCTCTTGAACTACCCTCACGACGATCAAATCGGGAGCCTTTGGCACATCTGCCAGGCCTTTCACACGAAGACACCACTTTATCTTCCGAGAGTGGCCACAGTAATTACAGCCTTCCACAGGCTACGCAACCCGTATTGATGGACCCTGCAAAATCAATGAGGGTACTCCCGCAACCCATCCCCAATATCGGGCCCGCGCAATCACCCTTGGATCGAACCCTACACCATCCACCTTCCGGACCTACACACATGCAATTGCCGCCACCCGATTACCGAACTCAGGGCTCTCTTGCTGCTCTCGTAAGGGCTGGGGAAATAGCAGCACGAGTGGCAGATGACGAGTCAATGGATAGAGACGATTCCCCATGAACATCGCTGGATTCACTTTATTGGGAAAAGTTTATCAAAAGCCCGCCATTGTTGACGAACAGACGATCAGAGCTGAACGTACAGACGATCAGAGCTGAACGTACAGCCTCAACGATTTTGAAACGCTCGAATACAGACCGGCCTTTCCGTGGCCAAGACACAGCCCCGAGGGTCCGTGAATCACAAACGGCTTACGAAATCTTTCAATGATACCCCGCATCAAGTGGCCGATATAAATCACCCTGCGCAAGTTTATTGATACAAGCGCTACAGGCGCACGAACCATTGCACCCCAGTACATATTCGTTGAATCGGAAGGGATGGCTCAAATCGGCTATGGCCCCTTTTTTGAGAATTAGCCGGCGTTCGAGGTTATGAAGGTATACAAACCGCGCGACTGAACGCGTTTGGATGGATTAGCGATGCTTTTGGCTGCCTTTAGAGCATGCCTGATATCATGCAACTTACACGGTTACTCCAATCTTGGAGAGACTTTGCACATTGTGGCGCAAGGCTCCGCTACTTACTCCAGTTCTTCTTGAATCTTGAGTTTGTGCACTTCCTCTTCAGTCCTTTCCAACCGCTCTTTATACACGTGATGTGGTTCGCACTTGATCACTTGGGCGAAGGCATGTCAATTGTTCATTCTTTCAGCCCGAACAGCCAAGTGGGTCACCCAAGAATCCAAACGAGACACGGCAAATCCCGATGCAATTTGAATTCGTGATTGTCCGATGAGATGGCAACCCTGTGAACCTTTCAGCAACGGAATCACTCCTCCTTGTGACTGAAGCCACTCGCACAAAAGGCGCATCTCGAATCGAGCCCCATCGAATCGATAATCGTCAGTCGACTTGCAGCAAATAAACGCGAAGTACACACAAGCTTGGTGGGGAAAGGGCAGCCAGTGTGGCCCTGCTGATCTTGCCTGCAATGAAACTGGCCCTCTGCTCCGCGGCGCGGGTCAAGGCTGGGTTGAGTGATTTCTGCATGGCGGCTGGCATGCGAAAGTGCAGAGCTGCATATCCGCGGACTGCTGAGCCGGCGTTGTCTAGAACGTTGGAACCGTGCCAGTAGGCAAAGCAAGATTCCCGTGTTTTGGAATCACAATGCGGTCTGCTCAAAGGGGTAATTCTTGACGTCCCGGTGGCGAACTTTTGGCGGGGTAGCTCATGGTGGCATGGTGATCAGCATTCGGACTTTCCCTTTGCTGAAGCATGCGATTTTGCAATTTCTGTCATTGTCTGTGGCAGTCTTATCTGATCGATACGAGCGACCGATCGCCGGCTTTTGCAATCGGGGACATGATTGCCATAGACAACAGTTCTAGAAATCGCCATGTCCATGCAATGAGCCCCTCTGTTTCGAACCCCTATTGTTGCCGGTTGTTCGCTTGCGATTCATGGTAAGTTCGGTCCAGGCGCACTGTCCATTTACTCTTTTGGATTCAATGATTCGGGTCAGCCTCGTGGGTATTTCAAATTCTGTGATAGGTGTTCTTGAGCATCTGGACTCGCAGGCGTGATAATGCGTTGGTTGTAGAGAACATTACATACGCAGTCTAGCTAGACAATTTTAATACACCGCGTTGGTCATGTTGCAGCGCGCTCTGCATGAGACTCTAGCTGGAAAGCAAACGGGGCGACATGATGGCGTTGTGATAGCGTAGTCTAGAACTAAGGGTCACAGACCCTCACCGATGGCAGCGGTCACACCACTTCCCACTTCAGTAATCCCAAGACTTCCGCTCCGCTGCCAGCATACAATGGTGGGACGATCTTACCTCAGCCTGCAACGACTGCGTGTGGATGAGATTCCACGGCACCCCGACTTCGCGGCGCCCGCCGCCAACGCACCACCACTGACGACATTCCTGGCCACTGTCTTCAAGGAAGCACTCGAGGAGGACTTTGAGACCGGCTTCACTGTTGAAGGCCATTGGGCGCCTACAGGCAGGAATGTCAAGATCACGGGTATAGATGGCGGCACTTCCACCGTACCTGTCTCTGTCGAACAACGTAAGAAGGGCAAGGGCGAGCTCACATGGTTTGCTAGAAGATCAAAGCATGCGGAGACCGATGTACGGCATACGGAGCTTGATAGTTTATTGATGAACGACCACAGTTGGTGGGAGTATCAGTACACACCGGACTTGTATGACGGTAACCTGCTCCTCGAGTGGGATGCTGGAAGCTTGCAGGAGGCTGCAGCCAGCATCAGGCAAGAATTGGCCATTAGCGATATAGAGATGCGCAGTGAGTTGTTCTTGTCATTATACCTCCATGCCTGTAGAATGCACTTTCACAGAGACTCACTGCATGAGTGGGCTACATCTGACTTTGTATCCAGTCGTACAAATGTTCCACATAATGCCCGGACCGCTGCAGGATCGCGTTTTCCATGCTCTAGCAATTTCCGGCAAGCAAGAGGGTCAATCCATAAATCTGCAGATTCCCATCGACTACACATCGTTCATAACTGTAGACACGATACGTGCAAGGAGCCGTCTGGACCCACAAGGCAACGCTTTCCGCTACAACACCGAGGCCAACCGCGACGAGAACCGTGAGCCCAAGCCGACTGAGACGCAGAAGCAAAGGAACGGAAAGAAAGTTACTGAAGGGGTCTATGCTTCTCTCGAGCGTATTCGTATCATTACGGGTACGGAGCCGCAGTTTACTCAGTGGGACATGATGACGCTGAGTAACGCTGGAGGAGTAATTAGCTCAGTTCCTGTAGCGATACAGAAAGGTCAGCTGCTAGAAGCCGTGAGCAAGGACGTACAGTTTGTGATCCAGGAAGTTGGAAAGCAGAGAATGGGTGGGAATGTGGCGGCCACGTGACGGCACAGCGGAGTGGGGCCTGTTAACGGAAGCACATGCCGCGGTCACTGCGCGTGGCTCCAACCAAACCACATCAGGGCGGAACTGCCAGCTTCAGCCCTCAGCCTCGCTGCGCATAGATCTGCCCTTCCTGTATCTACACACCAAATATAGCAGATGCATACTACTCTAAACTTTTGCTGTGCTGTATTCTGAACTTGGCCCCTTGCTGTGTTCCTTGCGCTCTTGTTCGGCAGCTGCGTCTCTCTAACTGCACATCTATAAAGACAGCATGCAGAACTACGGGCAGCCGCCTCCAGTACCGCCTTACCAACCGCAGCAACAATGGAATCTGCAACAGCAACCGCCTCAGCAGCAGCAACATGCGACGACAGGATACAACCCCGGCACATATGGCGCAATGCCTGGCGGTCACACTCAGGGTTTGCAGGTATGCGGCGGAGATGGCAGTCCATATGTCTCTGGATTGCACTGACAGCGTCACGATAGTACCCCCCAGCGGCCCAACCTTCAGACCCATATGCGCCTCAGCCGCATAACGATGTCCCTCCTCCACCGCCGCCAAAACCTTACGGCTTCGCAGCTGCTGTCCAGAGCCAAAACGAACACACTCAGTACACGCAGAATACACAAGGCTGGCAACAACCACCACAATCGAATCAAGGCCATATGTCCCAACCGCAGCAAGGGGGCTATCCCGTATACAATAACTCTGCACCTCCACCCTCTGCCACGCCGACCGGTTCGTATTTCCCACCACCGCAAGGTGGGCGACCTGGTTCGCTCTATGGCGCAGAACATGTCGGAAACGCGGCATCGCCAGTGAATCCGCGGCCTGGCAGCACTGTCATGAGCCCGAACGAGCAGGCTCCAGCATATATACCGCCCTCGCTGTCGGGTCAAGGCGTGCAAGCATATATGCCATCTAACACAAATCCCATGCCTGGTGTATACGTACCTCCTCCGCCCGATGTACCAGCATGGCAGCAAGCTCAGCATGCACCACTGCAGGGAGGCACTAAGAGGTTTACATACACCAAACCGACTGTAGATCCTAGTTTCTATGCGCAAGGGTATCAGGGTGTACAGACGATGCAGCAACAGCCGCCACCGCCTCTACCCCCAAGATTCGAGCAGAATGGACAGCAGGCACATCAGCCTTATGGACAGCAGTATTCAAGTCAGAGCCAGACGCCACAACAGCAGCAACATCAAGTTCCACATCCTCCACCACATTTTGGACAGTTAGGGCAACCCGTCCAGCCTCTTCAACATCAGCAACAACAACACACTCAGCTACCGGTACCACAGTCGTATATCGAGCAACAAGCCGCACAGTTGGAGCAGTATGCTCAAAGCCAACAGCAACAGCATATGCAGAGTCCCGCACAGTCTCAATCTCAGTGGCAGGCGCCAGCGCCGATACAAAACAGTTATACGCACCAACCACAAAATACCAGTCAGCCTGCTTTGGCATATCAGCAGCACCAGCAGCAGCACCAGCAGCCACAGCAGCCACAGCAGCAATGGCATCCAGCACATCAAGAACAGCAACCCGTTCTGGGGCAGGCTTATCACTCAGTGCCAGAATCGGCTATGCAAGCACCCAAGCCGCTTGACTACGCAGAAACTGCACCGCCTGCCTTTGTGAATCAATCCAGCCCGCAGAGCCATTTCGTATCTCCCGTTGTCAACCAAAACGCTTCTAGCTTTGCACCAAGCCACGCAGCAGCAGCACGTACGGACTCAGTTAGCTCGATTGCTCTGGCAAACCTACATTCGCAGCGTGCCGCTACCCAGACAGCTTCACCCAAGCCACCTTCGTTTGTACATCCAACACCACCACCTCCTCGAGATGATGCAGCTAAATTTAGCGCTCTGGGTACAGGTGGCCCATCAGATTGGGAAACATTCGGCGCAAGCGACGAAATCGACGATGAAGCACTATTTGCGAAGAAGGCACAGCCTGTTCAGTTGGATAGCGTTGAGTTACCAGCACATCAGCCCTCAAGTCCATCTACTCAAGGCTGGCCAAGTCCCACAAATCCTCCTATTACTTCCTACCACGACAATCGGCATGACACGTATCAGCCTACACCTCCGACCGCAACTGTCAGTCCTGTGCATAGAACACCTTCGCCCAGAACACCTCAACAGGGTTTCTTTGTAAAGGACGCGGTTGTTGCGACATTGCACGCCTCGCCCAAGCCATTACAGAAGTATGAAGCACCGCAAGAAGCCACTTCAGGTTTTGTCATGGGCGAGGTGCTATGGGGTGCATCAAATCCTCCGAAAGAAATACATAATGTTTCGCAACAAGCACAGCTCGAGGGTCGTGGTACGGTTAGTGATGACCCGCAGGGCGTTCAGACACCTGTTCCTACGCAAGTAGCCCCCATTCACATCCCTACGTCAAATGTGTCGGCGTCATCTGTGGCAACACCGCGACAGCAGAGGCCTGGTGCAACGCGCTTCTTTAGCGATGTCGGCTCCACTTGGGGTCTATCACAGAAAGATGGTCAGCAATCAGATACGTTGGGAGCCAAGAATGACAGCGACCTCCCGGCGAAGCTTCAAGCGAAAGATGAAGAACTCTGGCGCCTCCGCAGAGAGTCCAAAGACGAAATGCAGAGGGTACAGGCTGAAATTGAGGCTGGGAAGGCCGACTTTCTTGCTAAAATCGAACGCTTGAAGACCGACGAGGAGGCAGCCAGAGCATTGGCAGACCAGCAGAGTCTGCAGCTGAACCAGCAAATCGAAGCCATGAAGCTTGCTGCGGAACAAGCCAAAATTGATGCTGATGCTCTTAAAAAGGAGAACGATCTGACAATCGAGAGGATAAAAGAAGACTCGGAAGGAAAAGAGGACACAATCAAGGAACGTGACGGAACGATTGTAGATCTCCGAAAACAGCTGGACGAACTTCGCACGCAGCTCGAAGAAGAGAAGTTGAAGGAGGTACCGCAACCACCCATGCCCACGGCTTTTGACTTGATCCCAGATCTAGACCCGTGGTACGCTAGCTCCCTTGAGCGTTACATTACTATGCTTCGAGGGGAAGCAAATGAGGCCAAGGTGGAAGACAAGATCAAGATGTTCAAAGCTTTTATGAAGGCTGAATCCGCTATCAGAGGTATCGACTTCAATGATCCTGCACCAGTCATCTCGACGGCTGGCCCTCCGAATTTCCAAAATGCTTCTGGTGCCGCAGTTGAATCACGACATCTGGACGTCACCGTACCACAGACATCTGAGGATGACGATGATGTCGAGTACAGCCCCGGTGGTCGCCCTCGCATTAAACGCCCGACCATGCCACTTGGGGAAATTTCTTCAAGCCATGAACCATATGTCACTTCTTCGCAGTCGACAGCCATCTTGACTCCTGCAAGCTCAGTCCAGGACGACTCAACGCCAATACAGTCCCCGCCCGACGAGCAGGCACAGTCACACTACAAAGCCTATGTACCGCCTGTTATGTCAATGGACCTTGCGTCATCTCTTCCCCATCGGCATGCAGCAGGACCGTCGGCGCTGCCAAATGTCGTTTCCTCGATAGGTACAGGGAATAAACATGATGAGATATTCTTCGGAGCCCATGACTCAAACAGCACCAAAGCAAGCCACCGGCCAACAGACAGCAGTGATCCAGGCGGCGTTCCTGTTGTAGCTCCACTAAATTTGGCGGCGAATCGTCCGGTCTCCATCACGGCACCACCGAAAGGCAGCGTACTCGATACACTAACAAGTCTTCTACCAAGCCAAGTCCAGCCTATGAGACCGAGCCCTTTCATTGATAATTTGCGAAAGGAAGCTGCAACCGTGCAGTCTCAGTCGAAGGACGTCGAAGAGCTCACAAAGACATGGGAGAAGTCTGCGTCACTTACCCGCAGAAAGAATGATGATGCACGTCGCAAGCGTGCTGAAGACAACGAAGCCCACAATGATGATCTCTTCAACTCTGACGAGATTTCCTATGCTGATTTGAAAGACCTTGAGGCAGAATTCAAGGAGGAAGAGAATAAAATTAAGAACCAGGAAGCTCAAGATGAGTGCAAGAGCTACGTACAGACGGTTTTCGACATTGTGTACCACGATCTTCAGGCCGACATCGCTGCACTTACCGATCTGTACATCGAAGCGGAGACTCTGCTCCAAACTTCAGTGTCTGGAGTGAAGAGCCTTGACGGTGGAGACGCTCCAACGACCAAAGCTTGCCTTGAGCTGCTTATAGACTTGCACACACAGATCGAGAAGACCCACGAGCAGGTTGTGCAGGCTGTTGCTGAGCGAGACAAGCGATACAAAAAGACTGAAATCCAGCCGCTGTACAATGCTGGCAACATTGCGAAGATGAAGCTGGTCGAGAAGCATTTCGAGCAAGCCGAGAAACAGGCTATTCATCGAGCGAAGAACGAGAAGGCAGAGCGTTTGGGCGACCTGGTCAAGGTCGCCGAGGAAGCTGTTGTAGGCGCTGCGAGCATCGAGCAGAGCGAACGCAATCGCATCGTTACTGCGATCCGCGATCTTAAAGAGGGCGACAGCTCTGATGATCTTTTGAAGCGGGCAACAGAAACATTTGATCTTCTTGATGAGGCGTCGAAGTCTCTCCTCACAATCTTCAACCGTCTGGAGATTGATCTCACCACCGCAGAGTTCGATGCTGACATAGCGCGAGCACACCTCGACGGAGCGCCTGAATCAATTGCGCAAGATCTGCAATCAAAGATGAAGGCAAAGGAAGCCGAACTGAAAGATGAATTCACTCGGCGAATCAGCGTGCTCGACCAAGATCGGGAAGAGTTTGACCAGCTGATCAAGCAGAAAGGGGGAAATGCAGAGACCAGTGATGAGCAAGAGAAAGAGAAGCGGCTCAAGGCGGCGCTTGAAGAAGCCAAGAGGAGGAACGGACATGCTTAAACATGACCTGTGCGCAGATCCCCATCTAAAATCAAACGAATCAGAGGCTTATTCGGGATAATCCCTCCCTCACGCATATCCTTATAATCTGTAATCTTACGATTTTCACACGTTCAAGCGCAGCAGATCTCAATTACTACAATAGTCTCTAAACGAAATCTAAGCTTTCTGCGCGTCGTGCCCCCAGTTCTTCAGACTCTTGTAACTCTTACTACTCGTATCCTGCTTGGCCTTCTCCTCCTGCGCAAGATGCCGCTTGCAGTACGCAACGACCTTGCGCATGTGGTCGATGTCTTCTTGCTCGTACTTGTTGGGGTCCTTCTTGGGGTTCTTCTCTAGAATGGCGACAATTTTGCGCCCGCTGTCGTGTCCGATTGTCTCGCCGCTGCCGTCGTCTTTGGACCATCCTGCGCCGGCGGATTCGTCTTGGCCTAGCCAGTCTTGCAGCTCCTTTGCGGACATGTTTACCAGGTCATTAAATTCCCTGTGCTGGGTTAGTGTGCATGGGGTTGCAAGGGTTGGGCGCATGTACTCGATGACGGTGTCGTTGTCTTTGACCATTTTGCGCGGTGTGCTCAAAAACGCTACTTGTTGATGTGTTTGAATAGCAAATGGTCTTTGGTTTCGCTGAAGATGTTGATTTGGCTTGGAAGCATTCTGTTCTCTTCACGTAGTATATTGTCCTCCGACACATTGACGTCAAGACTTGGGATTGTGCGGCACGTGACATTGCTGGAAGTACCATCTTGGACGTAAAAAAAGCAGCACTGTGATTGGCAGCTCAAGGCAATTGATTTCGAAAGCCAGAACGAATAAGGGCAAGTTGAGTTCGCTATAATCGTCCCTAATCGATACGTTACCAAGCAATGGACGTGTGTTTATGAGGGCTCCCTGTTACATCATAGGCGCGAGCTAGGCCACAATCAGCGGGAATATGCGAGCCTGGACACGCAGAAGTGCGAGGTCCGTAGAAGGTATATAGAGAAGGCTCATACTCGAGTCTGCCCATTTCCAGGTTTCTGTCTCTTTATCAGCCTTCCCCATGGTCGATGAAAATTGTTGAGGTTGGGGACTCCGCGCCCTCCGCGCAAACCCTCGCAGCTCCATACAACTCCGCCCTCCACGTGTACTCCAAAGTTTTCACAAAGAAATCTTCGGGGCCCCGATTTTTCTTGACATTCCTTGACTTCGATCGCCGGTCTCAACAAGGCCCCCGCCTAACATGGACCGATAAATCTCGACGCTTGGCACGGATCGCAATGGCCGAAAACTGATGAAAACAGCCCCATGACACCCTCGGTCTAAGGTAGGACGGCAGTTCCGGAAACGTATTGCACGCCGTTTACCTGTCAACCAGCGAGAATCTTTCCACAGAGCCTCAAGAGTGGGGTTTACACGAGTCAGTTTTGAGCCGCATTGCGGGATTAAGGAGGCGGAGTGGTATCGATGTGGAGTTGCGTCGCAGAGCCTCACTAGAAGCATGGAATTTGTTGAGTGCCAGTGGATACCATAAACTCAATCCACTCTGCTGCACTCCACCTCACGAAGGGGACGTCCAAGCGCGGCAGCACATCGGCATCCCAAACTCCAGAGACAGAAAGTCACACGACCCTCATGGCAAGGCGGCACAACGGTACATCTTAAGTTCGATCGCGGCACGTTGGCAGTTGACTAGTCTGCGGGGAAGACGCATCAGTGGCTTGCAGCCAATGCTATGTCAGGGTCCGAGAGACAGCAACGTCGAAGTTGAAAGGAAGCCGCAGATCGCGTGCAGACCCCATGGTGGTGGGTACTGGAGCTTCTCGGTCGCGTCGGATGGTCGTCGTCAGGCCTTGTCGAATCGCGGCTGCTTTCCCCCCACAACTCGAGCGCTTGGGGCAACCCCGGTGTCACACATCAGGCTACGCTATGCGCGTTACAGAAGTTTCCGAGATTGCTGTTGGCTGTAGCAGCATACCAGCCAAGGTCATTGCTGCTTGTGCAGTGACGGTAGTGGCGTGTATGACGTTTCTCGCTGAGACCATGTCTCGGCATAAGCTGGGCGCCTGGGCATTACCACATGGTCTGCACAACAAAGGCATTCATACTTAATGTCAGCGATGGAAGCAAGTGTAGAACCTCACTGAGAAGCTCTCGACTTGCTTTGGAATACTCCAAGAAGGCACGAGCTCACCATCGCAATCATGGGTCTCGGCAAATCATCTATCAAGCTGCGCGGTGCGGAGGTTGGCATTGAGGCCATCATGCTAGGAGTTGTCACATCGATAGGTGGTAAGTAAGGATTCTGAGTGTATATGGTGTTGTCATGCTCACAATGCAACAGGCTTCTTGTTCGGTTACGACACTGGTCAAATTTCCAGTATGCTGTTGTTCCCTGACTTCAAACGGCGCTTTGGTCAGTACCAGGACGCTGAGGGCGAATGGCAGTTCGATGTTGAAATCTCGTCTCTGGTTGTCTCTATGATGTCTATCGGTACCCTTTTCGGTGCGCTCGGTGGAGCTTACACTGCCGATTGGTTTGGCCGCCGACGCAGTCTGTCAATCGGTGTCGCAATCTTCGTTGTTGGCAACATCATCCAGATCACTGCAATGAACTCATGGGTACATTTGATGATGGGACGTATCGTTGCCGGTCTGGGTGTTGGTATTCTGTCGATTGGTGTCCCGATGGTAAGCTTTCTGGATGCAGCTCATCCTCGAAGCATCTGCTAACCTCCCTTGCAGTTTCAGAGTGAGTGTTGCCCACGTGAAATTCGTGGAGCAGTCGTCGCATCGTATCAGCTCATGATCACTATTGGTATCCTCATCTCGAACATCATCAACTATGGTGTCCGTGACAGCCCTGGCGACGACAGCGACGCCTCGTGGAGGATTGTCATTGGTCTTGGAATTGGTTTCTCCCTTCCTCTCGGTATTGGTGTTCTCTTCTCGCCAGAATCGCCTCGATGGCTTGCTGGTCGCGGTCGCTGGGAGGAGGCCCGCATGTCGCTTGCTCGCCTGCGTGGCAAGAAAGATGATCCCAACGACCATTTCGTCAACGAAGATTTCAAGGAGATGCAAGAGTCAATCGCCGAGCAGTCCAAGGCTGGTCAGGGTACTTGGTTGGAGTGCTTTACTGGACAGCCCTCTGGCATTCCACGCCTTGTGTACCGCACCTTCCTCGGTTGCGGTCTCCAGTTCTTCCAGCAGTGGACTGGGTAAGCTCTCTTGTCCTCGCCTCTGCATTCCATGTGTGCTGACCATTCACTCCAGTGTCAATTACTTCTTCTACTACGGAGCTACGATCTTCGAGTCTGCTGGTATTGATGACCCTATTCAGACCCAGTTGATTCTCGGTGCGGTCAACGTTGCCATGACTGTACCTGGTCTTTGGATGATCGAGCGCTTCGGTCGCCGCATGCCTCTTGTCTATGGTGGTCTCTGGCAGGCGACCTGGCTGCTCATCTTTGCCATCATCGGTATTGTCCGCCCGCCCACAGAGAACACCGACTCCGGTATTGTCATGATTGTCTGCGCCTGCATGTTCATCGCGTCTTTCGCTTCAACTTGGGGACCTTTCATCTGGGTCGTCATTGGCGAGACCTTCCCTCTCCGCACTCGTGCCAAGCAGGCTTCGCTGGCTACCGCATTCAATTGGCTGGGCAACTTCATGATCGGTTTCCTGACTCCCTACGCCAACGCCGGCATCGGCTACGCTTTCGGTTTCGTCTTCTTCGGTTGCAACTTTTTCGCCGCAGCCATGGTCTATTTCTTCGTTTTCGAGACCAAGTCTTTGACGCTTGAGAGCGTGAACGACATGTACATGGATTTGGGCACCAAGGCGATCAGCAGTAAGAGTTGGGTGCCTGTTGGCTACCTCAACCGCGATGAGCGCGATGAATCCTACTGGGGCCGCCGCACTTCGATCCTCGATGACCGCGCTGGTGCCGCACACGTCCCCAGGTCGGTCGACGAGAAGATCGATGAGAAGGATTCTGACAGCACCCCCCGCAACAGGTCGATGCACCGCGAGACTATCGGTGACGATAGGGTGGTTTGAGCGAGGAGAGCATATGGCTGGGTGAAACCAGCCTTTCTTGTATTTTACGTTTAGCGATGTATGATCATAACCGCGGTTTGTGCCAACCCATTGGAGGCGTCACGTATGCACAGCATGACTTCATGGAATCAACCAATTAAATCATAATAACCACACTACTTTTCCAATTACTGTATTGCGGTGAAGCGACGATTTTTCGCGTGGTGGAGGTCTGGAGCAAGCAGGCCCCAACGTTCATGTGAGGCATTCATCCAGCTCGTTACAGTTCTCTGCTCTCTGATGGTCATGTCGAAGCACAAGCTGTCCACAACCTCACGATGCCTTCAAACAACCGTCGAGAACCACATAAGCGTGATCATCCTACCAAGCAATGTCCGTACCACCTTCACTTGAAAAGGACGGTGTAGCCGGCAGCTCGGCCCCAGCATGCCAAAGCTCAGCCACATTCAAAATTAGCCCAAACGTGGCGCGTATGCGCAACGAACACGCGTCAGCCGTCGCATTTCTCCCCAAGCTGAACTCCAGCCCCAGAAGAACATTTGACAGACAAAACTATCGATTCTTTGCTGAAACACAGAATCTCATTTTTCTTGACTCCTACTCAACTTCAACTCCTGGTTTTGGGTTGTTCGCGATGCCTGCGCTTCCCCCTTCGGCTGGCGCACTAGCACGCCGCGCCCTCGTCGCTGCTGCTCCGTCTCTCGTACAGCCACATGTGCACTCGCTCTCGCGGCGCGCACTGGGGGTGAACCACACGCAAGGCGTGACGCTGGGAGTACTGGCGGCGTATATTGTGATCATTGCTATTCTGTGGAACGTGCCATACATTCGCTGGGTGTTATGGCCATTCAAGGTTCGTATCTGTTCCCACTCCATAGTGTCACGTGATTAATGACTTCTTGAGTAGATGCTGGTTATTGCTTTCCATGAATTCGGTCACGCCATTACCGCATGTTGTACCGGTGGCCGCGTTGAATCGATCAGTCTTGATCCTCATGAGGGTGGTGTGACACATATGCGTGGCGGCAAGCAGTTCCTCACCCTCCCGGCTGGGTATCTGGGTTCGAGTTTGATCGGCGCGTTGCTCACGTTTTGTGGCTTCAATATCGTGGCCAGCAAGGTTGCGAGTATTGTTCTGGGTGTGTGTTTTCTGCTTACACTGTGGTGGGCGAGAAAGGACTGGTTGACGATCATCACGATCCTGTTGGCGGTTGGTTTGCTCGTTGCGTGTTGGTTTATTCAGCATGCTGAGGCGCTGAGATTCGTTGTTGTAAGTTTTGAACTCTGTCTGGCGTTGGAAATGGTTGTTTGCTGACTATGGAACAGCTCTTCATTGGCGTCATGTCGAGTCTTTACAGTGTTTGGGATATCTGTGATGACTTGATTCTGCGGAAGGTCAACTCTTCAGATGCGAGTGTCTTCGCGAAGAGGTACGGCGGCTCATCGCAGTGCTGGGGCGTGATCTGGTCGATTGTGTCGTTGATCTTGATGGTCTGTGGTATCATCGCAGCATTGGCTGCCTTCCCACAGGATTGGGAACAGCAGCAAAAAGACAGCCAAGATTTCATCCCAACAGTCCGCATGCTGTTCAGGGTATGAGATGGCATTTTTTCGTAACTGCTTGCCTATGCGAAGATTGGAAAAAGCATTTCATGGTCGATCATACGTTGCAACGGGTTGAATTGCTATGCCTCTATTGTCAAGTAAATTTGACTGTGAGTGTGAGTGTGAACAAGAAAGTGTTGACCCTAGTTCGAGATCTAGAATTGGTCCCAATACTTACCATACCTGTACGGCCCGGCAATGTCCCGACCTGAGCAACAGAATTTGCAATCGCTCAAATGAATCTCCTGCTCGACACAAAGACGCATGGACTTGTTATATGGATTAGCAAGACAGTACTGCAGTTTGTGGTACCAGTGGCTAAAAGGCCGGTCGAGGACTGTATGGACACAAGCTAAGTCTTTTTGGGCTTGTCTTGTGTTCCTTGGGTCGCACATGGTAGAGTAGAAGTGCTGGTAATCCTGTATAGATCAGCAGTGGCTGATGTGTATTATCAATGCTCTCGTGGTGAGTAACTCAGCACTGTGCTTGAGATGTAACAAAAGCTCCGTACATAGAAAACACTGTCGTTTTACATATCCCACTCTTTGACATGTTGACATTGCTATGTCCTTCTCCACAACCGCTCGGACGCTGGCCGACACCCGCTAACGCTCACTCCAAGACACCAGTGAAAACAAGACGTGTACATGGAGCAATGGGTAGTTAAGCTACACTTTGTAGCAGCGAGATACTCTCTGTAAATGAAGCCAATTTATCGAACAGTCAAGACATACAGAAGAGAGGGCTCGTCAGAGTGCACCAGTCTCGTGTGTGAAGTATGTATCGCATTTTCTATCTGCAGCACGAGGGCTGCTCATTCACCCATTACCCAGAAAGAGAGCCGTGATGCATGCGCTCAAATCCCTACTCCTTTTGTCGTGACATGTCGGAACAAACGAAAGCAGTACATCTCCAACGCCCCTATCTACATCTACATCTAATCAGCATCCTCGTCAATAGGAGCCCTGGGCTGCTTCTGCTGTTGGCCCCCTCGGTTCTTGAACCTGGCGGCCTGCTCGGCCTTCTGGTCGGCCCTGTTGGCCTCGTCCTCCTTCTCCTGAGCAAATCTCTGCTTCTCTTGCTGAATAACTTCAAGCACACCGACCAAGCTATTCCTCCACATGTCGAGCCTGCTCGCAACCTCTCTCCACTGGTTCTCACCAAAGACGCGGTATGTGGAGCGGTGGATCAAAAATGTCTGGTTAAGCTGGCTGAGCTTGCCCTCAACGAGTCCGGCGCGGATCACATCGATGACCCACATCTCGACATCTTCGCTGGGAACTTGCAGCGCCTTTGCGATCTTCTCGTAGGGGAGCGACCTCTGCTGACCGGACGATGCGGCAATCGAGGCGAGTGTGAGGAGGCGAATCTTGCGGTTAAGAGCAGCGTTGTCGAGGCCGGACTTCTCGATCCAGCCGTCGTGCTCGTCCTTAAAGTCATTGAAGTCGTCTACAACATCCGAGTTGAAAATCTCAAGAAGCTGGAAGTAGACGGGTTCGGAGTTGCGGAGGGCCTGAACCGAGTCAAGGTCGGTAAGGTCCTGGAAGTCGAAGTGACTAGGGTGGGTAAGGGCGGACTTCAGCGCGCGGAGAGACAGCTCCTGAGCCTCGGGAGACGATGTCTCCTCGGAGGGGAATGTTCGGAGCGCGCGAAGGAGGTATGTGTATGCCTGCTCATCCTCGCCTGCAGCGGCAGCTGAATCGCTGACTGCAAGGTAGAGCTTGCGCTGCTCCTCCTCTTCAACGTCCCATGCCTGTAACCAGCTGTCCAGCTGCTTCAACTGTGGGCGCAGGTACTCGAAATTGGTTGTGGCGCGAATGACGCGAAGAATAGCGAGCAGGACGTGGAAGCGCACTTCGCTGTCGGCGGGCAGGATGTTGAAGATTGTGCTGAGAATCGAAAGAGCGAGGCCGCTGCCGTTGGCGGGCGACGAAGTGACGGGGTTGCTGAGGTTCTGGCAGATCTTGGGCAAGAACATGGACACATTCGGCGACTGGTTTACGAGGTGGATCAGCAGGTTGTATGCTGCTATGAACTCTGTGCGCCGCAGTGTTAGCCCCGCCTGCTGCGCTCATGACTGTGTCGCTCGCATACCCTTCTCAGGCGCCTGGTTCAGTGCTTGCGCGCCGACGACCAGCTTCTTAAGCACCTCATCCTTTTTGTTTTCCTTCAGCAAGTCCGCGCTCTCCTGCTGGATGTTGGAGCTCTCGTCGCCCTGGGATTTTTTGAGGCCGTCAATGTATTGTGCGAACTCGTCGGTAAGCTCCTCGAAGGAACCCTCGATCAGGAGCGTGTTCTTGGGGCCCGGCATCGTTTTTGACGTGTAGGAAGGTGCCTGGAGAAGTGGGCGGGCGGGGTCGTCGAGCGCTGGACGTGATTTGGGCTTTGTGTCGAGGGTTGCGCCTGCCCGTGGTGGGATATGCCAAGCCCAAAAAACGCGCGGGCCAATCACGGCGGGCTCTGGTGGGGTCTCCTCCACCACTGGGCAGCCTCACCCTAACATGTCTTTTCCAACATCACAGCAGGTGCCGACTGAAGCTTGATACTTGGTGTAGTTGATAGGCACCACATTTCACAGCAGGATAAAGCCAGAGCCCACGACCTAGATCATTTTTTTCACTGGGGTAACGCCTAGTTCGCTACGTTTGCAGCTCCATGACCCTGTTGTATGACATATCCGTGCAGCGAGCCCTGACATGCACTTCCAATGAAGTCGTGAGGCCATTAAGGCTTTCAGCTCCAGTGTCAAGCTGTGCGCCCCTCTGGGAGAGGCATCACGCTGTCCTTGTTATGCCGCGTCACCGCGACCACTGATCACTGTGAAGCCAGACACGGACGAGCAAAAATTGACAAATGATCGAGCCCACCTAAGACACATCATCAGAGGTCTGACTCGACATCCTCATGCCAGATCTGGCGGGTGCAGATGGTCGTTTACGCCTCCATCTTTGCTCAAGCAGGGAGGAGGCATAACCTCAAACGGAAATGCTGCTCACATGGCAGTGTCCCTCGCTTATGTTCTGGGATCTCATAACCTGCCTCTCGCTACCACCTCGAGAACTTGACTACACTTTCTGATAGCATGTTCTGCCCCCTTAGCATAGAGCGCCCACAGCCCTGCAACCAACGCAATCGCCTTACTTCGCGATGCCTATAACCCGTGCAAACATACCACCAAAAACAAATCGCCAACGGATACACAGTGATAAAGACGTGCAGAGCTTACATAGCTTTCGGCCGGTGGTAGAGTTGACACATGCTTTGTTGGCAGGTGGCGGACGGCGGTAAAATGGCACGTCGTCCAACCAAACTACGATCGCTTGCCCTTGGCGCACGCGATACTTATACGTCGTAAATGTCCTTTCAGTACCGGATGCCTGTTTGCGAAGCATACATATCATCAAATCGTGACGTTGCAATGCTCACTGCACCTAATCACAAAAACTACAGGAGTTCGACGTGCAGTGAAAGGAACGGAGGACTGGAGGTTCTAATGCTACCAAACAAGCTGACCAGATAGGGGTACATTTCATTCTTCTTCCGCCTGAGACACGATCATAGGTCTGTGCGCGTTACTGCATAACCTGCGAGCTGGAAATGGCAACTATGAGGCATGTTGGAGCTGCCGCCTCTCACTATCACCTGCAACATCTTTTGCAAAAGGGCTTCACGAGCCTTAGTGCGACATGTCACTCAGGCGGCACACACACACACACACGCCTTTTCCACTTTACCAGAAAATTGTGAGCTCGGCTTTGATGGTATCATGCAGTTATCGGCGTGGCGCAAGTCTCTTATATGGCTTCCTTGTACGCTAGATGCCTAAACATTATCATGTTTGACAGTACCATGCCTGATTTCTGAGCTCCACGATGTGTCACTACACAGCCTACCACTGTGGAACTTGACACTGCGCCCTAACACTGCCACTCGCTCGGTTCCATCTGGCTGACCATGTGCTGTTTGCTTGAACTTCATCATACACCTGACAATGATTGGTAGTTTACGCTTTTGATAATTATCATTGTACCATCTTCAACAGTTGGACTTGGGTGACTGGCAAATATTACAAAAATCGAACAATGATTAGGAAGCCATCTCACCCTTGAAGTGGAGAAAGGGAGGAGACATGCGTAGAATGTGGAATTCAATGGTAACCATTCGAAGGAACTGTTTAACCTTATGTTCGTCCAAGATATTGCTATGCGTGTGTTTGTTCATGATGTTTGAGTGTGACCGCATGTGACAGCGCGTGAAATGAACAGCATGTGAAAGGTGATCAAAAAGAGTCGCTTAAGATAAGCTTTGCATGTCGTCAATCTTGGTGTCCAGAAGAAGTTGAAGTCTGTGCTCTTCCGCCAGATGTTCATCCATGTTCCCGTAAGTTTGCACATATGAAAGAGACTCTGCCTTCCAAGTAACCACAATTACCACAAACAACGACGCCTTGGCCTTAGCATACGCGGCATTACTATAGAGTTATCCGGCAGCAACTGTGTCTCACGCGCCAACTGCTTCAAGAATCCCGAGTACGGCTTCAGAACAGGTTCATAGCCCGCAATGCGAGCCACGGCCCGGGACAACTCCTCACATTTGTCCGCCACGTCTTGAGCAATGAACCGACCTGTCTCCATTGCGTTGATGCACTCGTGAACTTCTTCCATCAGGTCGGCTAGCGGGTCGTAGTGGCGCAGGAACTCGTACTGGAACGCTGGATCAGTCGTGCTTTTCTGTCGGGAGGGGAAGGGGGCTTGTCACTTACGGGCTCGCGGTAGTCGCGGCAGTGGAGGCAGGTGTCGGCGCAATCGAGGGATCGGCGCCTGCGGCGTGTGAAGGAGACGTGGTCGTATCGCAAGTCCTCATACTCTCGCTCCGAGGCACTGTAGCCGCCGAAGCATTGGTAGGGAGGAAAGCCAGCATAGTGGTTGCGTCCTCGGCGGTGGCGGGGTCGGTCCAAGTCCCAGAGGAACATCTTGATAGTTAGTCAAGCTGCGATATAGAGATTTGATAAGTTGATTATTAGTGAAGACTCGGAAAGATCGATTGTTGAAGACCATGAGCCCATCCTCCTCTTATTAATACGGGATACATCCCAGGTGCGACTCTCAACGGGGCGGTCGTGCGACGGATGGTATATCGTTGGTGAGGCCAACATGCGTGGGAAGTGATACCAAAGTAGGCAGCGGTGTGGCTTCAGAGGTCATCCTGCAGAAAATGATGCAGCAATGCCCGATTTCAGGTGTTGATGGTTGTGACCTGCGAGGCTTAAAATCTTGAGCAAACAAATACCCTGGTAAGTATGCAGGACTTGTGCAAGGTCCACAGCCAGCAAGCGTCGTGTCATGTGGAAAGGACGACCATGTTGGCTTAGCTGAGCTGAACCTCAATCATTTGCGGGAAAACTGCAATGCAAAGACTGCGGTCGAAGATGGAAGTTGGCCAAAGATCAGTCTTGTTCATAAGAAATCAACGTGGCCATCCTCTCAGCCAAAATTGCGGTCGCCTGTACCTTGGTTCGAGATGTTACCATTTGTGTGACTTTCAAGCTAGACCTATAAATTCAAAGAAAAAGTGATCATTCCGTATGCATGCTTGCCAATATGGTCTCACTGACCGCCTTCTCGGGCGACGCAGCTGCAGTGCGACTTTGCACAATCCGTCCAAGCCGAAAACGGGGATACGGGGAAGGGAAGCCGACGAGTACTTGGAGTCACACTCGTGTACTGATTGGACTAATGTCGGGGTTGTGCGGATATCCTTAAGACAGCGCCTGCCAGAAACCAGTGAGTACGTGTAGCACGTATACAACTTGCCTGACTGTCGAACACCCAAATGTGTGGATCCGCGAATATAGCAAAGAAGGGGAGACAATGTTTGAGGCAAGGTCCTTGGAATTTTGGAGGACGCAACTAACATCACGAGCCCCGTCTGACCGTGTCTGTCTTCCTGCCCGTGTCATCGGGAGACAGTGGCATCTGCCTATCTATGGGCTACTGCAGTGGTCAGCAGTCACAGCTTTACTAGATCATGTGTTGGTGCTAGGCAGCCTCATCATCCGTTCGTCGGTATCAACCTCTTACAGCAGGACTGCCAATCGATAAACCATCTTCAAATTCCAAATGTCCAATGGGCTTGCCGTGCGACCCTACGAAGCGGAGACCCTTCCTTCCTCGTCCGAAAGTCTCTACGCTTCGACTTCTCATGTCTTACGAGCTCCTCGATGAGAGTGTTTACATGTTGCTCTGCAAGCCAGCTCTACATCCACTCGATATGTATTGTGACAGTCCGTATCTCCAATTTTGATTCTCCTGCCTTGTGAAACCTCAGTTAGCATGCCGTATCTTCGCCGCCGCACAGGCTACCGGCGTCTGTGTATCAGGGGTGCAAACGAGGACAATGAGGCTTAGGATATGGAGTCAATAGAAGAAAATCGGACCCTCAGTGGGATTTGCTGCAGCATAATGGATGCGATGTGTAAACTTCTAGCCTAGCTGTTGCTACACGTCCGTAGCAGCGAGATTTTGGCAGTGAACCTATCATGTAGCTGATCACTACAATAGCAGAAAGGCCATAGACAGACACTTCTTGGACTACGTGATTTCTAAGACGTTTCGTACACACCGCTAAGACCTCACAATTGACTTCTGCTGCATTACCAAACGTGAGGTGTACCAAAAGCAATACTGCGAGGGGTCATGGCTGTAAGGTGATGGTACTCACGCATGTCGGCGACGGAACAAGCTGCCGCGCTTTCTGGATAGGACCAGAGGCGGCGGCTGCCAACTCAGCAGGCTCGAGTCGTAGTAGATAACATGGCGTCGCAGTTCGGAGACGAGCTTTTTCTCCAACTGGGCGACCTTGCCGATCGATGTTCTGGTGTCGAGTAAGGAAAGCGCACAGCAAGTAGGTCGAGTGCGCCGCCAATCAGCAGGAGCCACACCACCGGACCCTGAATCCACATTTCGTCACCCTTGTGACAGAGGCATTGCTTCTCGCTACGCGCAGATTGTCGCGCAACGTGTCGAAGTCGCAACCATGGCGTATGTTTATCGGAAAGAGAGAGAATCTGGAGCTGACTACAATCTTTAGGCGCACAATCCGGGGCAACGCGCTCGAGAAGCTTGCTCGTCTGTCTGCGCAATCAACGACCGCGACTTCGCCCAACAATGACTTCGAGAGACTGTACAAAAGATGCTCGAATGCCTCGAAAGCTCCAAGTGATGTTAGTGGTATTAAAATCACTGAGCTAGAAGCTATTTTTGCTCTCTGTAAAGCTGCACCATACGTCCAGTCCGTAGACGTCGCTGCGCCGCTCTTCGACCGTCTCGCGGCGTACCTACCCGGCATATACGCCCAAGCATTGCTACCTTCGCCGAGCCTTCAAGATATACAACCTTCTCCCCACGAACTCCTCTCTTACAACCTGACCTCAGCAATACTTCAACTCGGTGCCCGCCATGACCAACTTCGATCCAAGGTCACAGACACTCTAGCAAGCTACGTACAGGGCTGGGCAGCTACATCAGCTGAGCTGTCGGCGGTGCAGTTGGATGACGGCGACGATGTCTCTGAATTTGCTGCAGATAATGAGCTTTCCCAGGTTATTACCCACAGCCTATCGCTATTGGGTTTCCTGGACGCCGCAGCCGAGCATGCACGATTCTGGAATGCGTACGAGAGGCTTCAATTTGTTCAGGAAGTCAAGGCAGCGCTTTCTGAACAGTTCTTTCTGGCTTTCGAGACTGCGCTATCGATTGCGCGTAACGCGCGCTCACACCAGCACGGCTTGAGAGAGTGGAAGCGCTATACGAAGCACTATGCAGCTATTGGGCGACCACTGGGTGCTATGATCCTGCATGATTCGTTCTTGAAGGTTGTTGTGACGTCTGCTTCCCTGCTTATCGAGACACCCGCGCGTACTCCTCGCGAATCTATATTAGATCACCTTCGAACATCGTACAACAAGAATCGTGCAGCTGGAGACACGTCTGAAGACGCTCTTGCCGAGGGCTTGACAAGGATTGCAGTCGATGAGATGCATGGATTGGAAAATGACGTTGATTACCTCCAGAGGGTCGGTTCTGCATGGCAGCAACGACAAGCATCGTCGGTCAAAGCCAAGATCATCACGACCTACCTTTGTTGCACTGTATACGACGAGGATATCGCAGATGACGACGTTCTGCTGACATGGCTTGATGCTGTACTGAACGATCCTACACAGAGTGCGGACCACGACTTGGCGTCCACAGCGCTGAAGTCTATGGCCATCCTGGCTAAAGTTTCCCCTTCAACTGCATCGACACTGGGACGCTCGCTCCCACGGCTCATTGTGCAGGCCAATTTCGATCACCGGACCTCATCAGTTGCAGCAGATTCTTTGGCAGCTGTTTTGAGCTTGCTTCCTCAGGATGCTATCATCACGACCTTGTACAGTCTTGGTAATGTCATAAGTGCTGGGCATGCTACAGCTGCCACAACCGCTTCACCTTCACTCAACGGGACTGGCAATGCGCTGCGAACTCCCGGAATCTACGCACATCAATCTAATGGTAGCGCAATATCACTCACCCCAAGTGATGTCGAGGAGCCGCATCATGTACACACGACTATCGTCGACACTGTAGTGTCTGTGGCGAGCAAGTGCAAAGACGAGAAGATCACAGCTTTGGCTCTCTCGATGTTAGTTCAAAAACTTGGGAGGGCAAGCAAGATCGTTGATGTCAAAATCATCACCGATGCAGCACTGCTCGGTATCCACACGACCCCAGCAGAGTTCAGATCGCTGCTCAAACTCTACTCGACGCTTTGTCATGACGCACTTGTGAAAGACGACGTTGCAACTCTTGATGCTGTAGGTGCAATCTTCTTACACCTCCTTGAATCAGTATTACTAACAAACGCTCAGGTCATGAACGCGCGCTTGAACATTTCTAAAACCGTCTCCGAGGACGAAGCTTTTGAAGTCTACCTCACTCATCTGCTGGACGCCATTGTCAGCAAGGGCGACGCTCAAGAGACATCCCACAAACATCTGCGAGACACTGAACTGGCTGCGCAAGAAATTGCGCAGATGCTGAAGCCTCTCGCTACGCTTCTTGCCAGCAACGCTCAACGAGCGGACTCCATTGAGCTAGACGATGCGATCGTCAATCTCCAACGTGATGCTTGGTTTAATATCGTTGTTCACGGCTTTGATACCAACTCGGACCTAGGAAGACAGTATATTGAAGAGCTACGCACCCTTGCTCGCTTCAGTAAGCCCCTAATTGCCGAAGAGCGTCCGATGCTATCGGAGAGCGATATCGAATTGAACACGGTACTGCGGCGTGGCAAGTCCCCTGAGCATACAGCTGAGCAGAAGAGACGCCTGGCAAAGCTTCTCCCCTCCTGCGAGGCCGATACCAAGCCGCTCACATATCCCGAAGCTGTGTTCCTGAACACTGCTTACCTTGTAGAAGAGTTGCGGGCCAGTACAGGCGACTGCACGAAAGCGCTTGCGTATTTCCTGGACCCCAAGCTACGGACGGGTGCAGTTGGCAATTGCATGTCCGCGATCACTATTGTGGCTGTCAGGACATACTTGGCAAAGACCCTTTCAGGACAGCATCATACCTTCTCTACACCATATCTCGCACAGCAGCTCGCGCAAATTTTCGCTGCCTGCTGTCATCGCATTGCCCGCGTCCAGCAGGCTGCCGCTGCATGTGCTGATATCATTGTTCGAGAAGTGCCATCGACATTATGTCAAAAAAGCGCTCTTTTCGCTCTTCTCGAGCTACTATCTATCATGTGGTATAGCTGTCTCGAAGGTGAGACTGATGAGTACACTTGGAAGTCGACTTTTACCTCCAAAAAGTCAGACATCACTGTGGAGCTTTCGGATGATTATGTTTTCCGACGAACAACGCTTGAAACCTTGCACAAGCGGGCGACATCTTGGGTCAAAGGAGTGATAGAAGCGGCTCCTCTTGACGTCAAAGGGCTTCTTCAGACATACCTATCTGAGTTTGACGACGAGGCATCGTACGGTCATGTATCCCTTGGACGATCGTTTGCTCTGGAGATGGGTTCCGTGATTCCTGCCAATGATCAGCGACTTGGTGCAATTGAACGCCAGGGTATCAATATCAATACCGCATCCGACTTCGTTACTCAGTACACCACGAGACAAGAGTACAAGTTCCTCGAGAGCAGCAACGACCAGCAAGAGGAGTGGCTCAGCAGTAGTAGCCCCAACGGTGCCGTGCCAACACACCTATCTCGCAGCATTCAAGACGCCACTAAACTTCTTATTGATCTCGAACAGCGAACACTCCATCACAAGCATGTCACTATTGCTGAGTTGCGAGATATCCTGCGACGCGCGGCTGCCCTTCTTTGTCGAGTGAAGAGAGACCAGGTACCAATTGTAAATCACTTGGTCGGCATTCCTTTCGCAGTTTTCTCAAAGCAATCGATCAAACTAGGTATCTCGCTGTGGACGAGCGTCATCAAGGAGAACCCTCGCATGGAGTCTCGTGTCCTGGTGGCGATCGCCGAGAACTTTGAGAATACTGTGCGCAAGCGCAGGGGTCTTTTCAATCCTTTGCTTAGGTATGTATGTTCCTAAACCGTCATGACAAAGAGCTGACAATCCCTAGGCATCCGGATCCATTCTACGGTAAACAGGAATTTGCTGCTACTGACAAGGAAGCTTTAGCCAAGCATCAGCAGCAGATCTACAATCTCATCGCACCGCATTTTAGGCTCGTACAGTTCCTTTCGAGTCATTTCAGCGCCTCTCGGCTCAGCAAGTCGGACTTTGAGCGTGTGTACGTTCGCTTGATCCACGTTACACTCGATGCGATGAGCGCTGGGTGTTCTCAGCCTTTGGCCAGAGAGGCTTATTTCCATATCGTTCTATTGGCATTGCGCATCGTACGTCATAGTACTACCATATCTTCGGCTGCCAAATGGCGTCTCATGGACCGTCTCTTGACTGCAGCCTTGGCATGGTTTGCTCACGCACCGCAATGGTCGTATGGCGGCAACCGTTTACAGATCAAAGCCGAGACTCAGGTCCTGTCAGACGTGCAGATCCATCTGGAAGCTCTTGGGAAGCTAGCAGTCGTGGCGGATTCGGCATCGAGACAAGTCAAGGCTAAGCAGGACCTTTTGTCTCTGCTTATCTCCAATGAGCAGACGCGTCTGAATGTCTGGTTGTTCCCATTAGACAACGGAAAGAGGCATCATTTTGGTGGCGGAAACAGGAACAGCTTGCCAGATGCTGCTGTCTCAGCTCACATCAAGACAGCATGGGCTGAGAACCCAGCAATTGCTGTCCAGCTTTTGAAGCGCTTCCAATCCGCACGCCTGCAGAGTGAAGTCCGGTTCCAGGTTCTCAACTTCCCACATAAGGTTCTGAATGAACCAGACGCTCTGGAAATCATGCTGGGCAATCAGCTACCCGGTGATGTGTCCTTCCAGCTCAAATATTTGCTGTACTGGGCACCTCTCAACCCCATCACGGCAGTTACGCTGTTCATGCCGGCTTACGGCAACCATCCATTCATCATCCAGTACGCTATGAGAGCACTCGAAAGCCACTCGGTCGACGTGATGTTCTTCTATGTCTACCAGATCGTGCAGACGCTTCGATACGATGTCCTTGGCTATGTTGAGAGATACATCATTGAGACAGCTAAATTTTCACAACTGTTTGCTCACCAGATCATCTGGAACATGAAGGCCAATGCCTACAAAGACGAAGCTTCGGAAGTGGTAAGTAGCGAAGCGCCCAAGATCTATGCATATACTGACTGTTGCCAGCCGGACCCCGTCAAGCCCACCCTTGACAAAGTTATGGCAAGCCTCGAGTCGAGCTTCTCTAAAGAAGATCACGAGTTCTACGAACGCGAGTTCGCCTTCTTCAACGAAGTCACTGGTATCTCTGGCACACTTCGATCAGTTTTGCATGAGCCAAAGGAGGTCAAGAAGCAGAAGATTGCAGAGGAGCTGCGCAAGATTGAAGTAGAAGTTGGCGTGTATTTGCCCAGTAACCCTGACGGCCAAGTTATTGGTATTGATCGCAACTCCGGCAAGCCGCTGCAATCGCACGCGAAAACGCCCTTCATGGCCACCTTCCGCATCCGCAAGAACAAGCCTGACACAGGTCTCATCGAAGACATCGAAGACGAACCACGTTCCGGCCTCCCTGCAAAGAACAACACGTACGAAACATGGCTCTCAGCCATCTTCAAAGTCGGCGACGACTGCCGCCAAGACGTCCTCGCGCTCCAAATGATCGCCGCCTTCCGCGGCATCTTCAACACGGTCGGCCTCGACGTCTGGGTCTTCCCGTACCGCGTCACGGCCACAGCCCCTGGCTGCGGTGTCATCGACGTGCTCCCCAACTCCATCAGCCGCGACATGTTGGGCCGCGAAGCCGTGAACCGACTAGACGACTACTTTGTATCGCGCTACGGCAACGAAGACAGCATCCGCTTCCAAGAAGCGCGGTCCAACTTTGTGAAAAGCATGGCTGCATACAGCGTCATCAGTTTCCTGCTGCAGTTCAAGGACCGCCATAACGGCAACATCATGATCGACGACGCGGGCCACATCATCCACATTGACTTTGGCTTCTGCTTCGACATTGCGCCGGGCGGCATCAAGTTCGAGCGCGCCCCCTTTAAGCTGACCGCCGAGATGATCGCTGTCATGGGCGGCAGCACGACTGCACAGCCGTACCGCTGGTTCGAGGAGCTGACCATCAAGGCGTACCTCGCGGCGCGCCAGCATTGCGATCACCTGTGCCACATTGTCGAGCTCATGCTGGACAGCGGACTGCCGTGCTTCAAGCCTGAGACGATCAAAAACTTCAGAGATCGGTTTGTGCTTGATCGCACCGAGAGGGAGGCCGCGGATTACATGCGCGGCTTGATTTCCAAGAGCGCGAGCAGCTACAGCACTGGCACGTATGATCGCTTCCAGCTGATCACGAATGGGATCCCGTACTAGACGGGGTGGTCATGGGCGGTGTATAGGCAGTAATAATTCAAGTGTATTGAAGTGTCTCGAGGTGTATGGTTTAATTTGTGTTGAAGAGTGCATGATACTAGATACACGTTTAGTGCGACGTAGCCGGGGCATGTGCGTCCGCTCATCAGCTCAGCTTGGCCACACTCGAGCAGTCTGCCTGCGCTAAAGGGAGCAGTTTCACCGCTGCAGAATTTGCGTATTCCACACGAAAGGTCGCCAGATGCTCCTGAGCCAAAGAAGCATAACATCCTTACTGCTGCACGACGTGCAACCTTCGCTGAACGGTATCAAGATGAGGGGCGAGCTGAAAAACCACATTGGCAATATGCTATCTTTGGCAATAACTCAAGGTCATCTGATCGAGCACAGACACATCCTCAGGCTGTTTGGCACATGGCCAGCCATCTTCCAAGACTGTTTGACGACTTGGAAGTGTTTTCACCTTGAAGCCACGGATGTCGACAATCCGTTGTTGTGGCTCTGAGGCGCAGGCCTAGACCGCCTGCGCCATGGCACCCACAACGAGAGGTCCAATAGTCACGCGCGAAGATGTTTGGCACTTCACAAGCACTCCAAATCTGCAACTTCGTTTCGAGGACCGGTTGAGGCTTGAAGTGGGGCCTATGGTGAGCGTGTTGTCCGGCCTACAGACTCCGGAATACGGGATATGACGGAGGTGTGCATGCGGAGAGCTAGAAGGGCCGGCGGGATACCCACAGATCGGAGTGTCTATTGGCGCTATGTATAATTTGAGGCGGCGGGCAGGTGTGGCTACGATGCATGGCTTCTGAGAAAGGAGACGTGGCGGTTCTCGTCAAGTCTGGATGTCGCTATAATTCGCGTGTCTAGCACGAAGGAAAACTTGCTTGTGGAGACGAAGACTCTTCTTGCGCACTGTGGACTGTAGTATTAGGGTCAATGTTGCTCACAATAACAGTGACCCAACTTTCAGTGCCAAATGGGGACGGGCATGATGATAACGATGTGACAGGGGCGGACGGACCACACCACACGTACCGTTAGCAGCAGCAGCTACAGAACGGCAAGGGTGCTAGTGCGAAAAGTGTTTGTACAGCTAGACTAGCACAGGTGTTGTTTGGCGGTTGGTGTCGTGCACTGCCCATCTGGGACAATATGGAGGTTGAAAGACGTCGTACGCTTGAAAACACATTAGTGTATTATCTTGTCAATCATTCAAAAGGTATTCGCCATATTGCGTTCGTCCAAGCGCAGATGTTCGAGCGGTGTGGTCGCTCACGATCTTCGATTGTGGGGCCTAGACCCTATGTCGCTCGGATGAGGTCTTGACGCTAAGCCGACAGACGACGCCAAAGCCAGGCGCAAGCATGTGCAGAACTGACAGTGCTCTCCTTGTAAAAGTCAGGCGTTTGGTCTATATTGGTAAGGTTCCAGACCGTTGCCAAGCAAGCCAGGTTCAGGAGCGTACCGTAGCCGCCGAGTAGCTCATGTCGTCATATATTCATGTAAGGCATGGGCGCCGTAACTGGTTGTATAAAACTTTATGAGCATTGACAGTTGGAGTGCTTGTGCCGCAGTGTCCTGAACAGCAAGCAATCATGTGCTCAGGAACGATGTACAGCAGTCAGTTTGCGAAGTGAGGCGTCTGAAAATGATGCAGCGTCGTCTAACAAGTCTAGCCCTGCAAGGCTCGTGGAAATGGCTCGAGCATCTTTGTCCGCGGAGTACCTTGAACATGATGAAACATAACAGTCACGAATCGTTGAGCTGCTGTGGCATGCAGTCTCACACTGAAGCAGGGTGAACCGATGCAGTGAACCCATCGGTCGTGTCGTCACTACGTCCTACCAGGAATGGACCCTGCAGGCGTGGCTCCAGTCCTTGTCCAAGCGGGCGGTGTCTTCGGCGTTCGGAGGTTGTGAGCTTGCGAAGATGCGGTTCGTTTGGACCGCCTCTTCGATCTAGGCCTAGATGCTTCAGACTATGGTGCTGCAGGTGAAAGTAAACCTGGGTGACGCCAGTCTCCATACACAACACCCTTGAAGAGGTGCATCGGGATGGTTTTGTGAAAGCTCGTTAGCTGAAGGGTGGGATACTGGATTTAGTCGGATGAAGCGGGCCTTGGGGGGTTTGGTCAAGTGGATATTTTGGGTGAATCGAGGAAGGCGCGCGTCAGGACTTAGTCTCGGGAATCAAGAAGCCGCGCGCCGCTGCAGGCCAGAAACATCGGCAGCGGCGTCTGAGCCACAGAATTGTTGCGGCGTTGGAAATGTTCGTCCAGAGAACTGTCAGCGGTGCTGAGCAAAAGGAAAGATGGAGGAGGAAAGCGGTGCGGGGCTGATGTGGTTGCAAGAGCGACTAGAAATCCTTCCACCACGGGTGGAAGTTGCGATCGACACGGTCACTCGTCCAAGGCTTGCAGAGGTGCATCATTTCCTTACGCGGAAGGATGCACAGGGCGCACGTATCATGTGTTTCCCGTTCGGTCTTTGCGGCTCGCAGCAAAGCCCGAAGCGCTTAGTAGGGGATGTGTCCCAAGGATGAATGGCGACCTGGCTCAGCATCAGCAGGAGTCTTTTACTCCTGCCATCAGGTGCGCGGACTGACTATGTAACGTTACCTCAGGCTCCGGGGCTGGGCAGGTTATTGGGTGTGAATTGCAAAAGACACGGTGGTCGGAGCTGGTGATTGGCCAGCACCGTGGAAATAGTCGACGCAGTATGAGGACGAGCTTATATCCTGTGGCCTAGAACGCCGGGCCAGCAGATGACACACAGCAACCACAGTTTACCTGGCGGACCAAGGCAGAAGGTTTGACGCGCCGCACAGAGATAGTAATCTACCGAGCTCCCACCTCGGCCGCACTCGACGCGGGTGTCAAACACTGCTGCGGACCGGGCGCTGGCGGCACGAGCAGAGCAGGTTTGTGAGAACGAGTCCCACCAGACGCTCGGCGCATTGAGCCCTGGGACGGGCTCTGCAGCGGCGCCCACCCGGCCAGCCGCCGCGACGACGATGACGTCGGGCGGAGGGTGTAGCAGGCGGCAGCAGCTGAGCGACAGCAATGCGTGAGCGTGTTTGAGGTGCCTGGCATGGCGCCCTGGCAGTGCTTGCGCCGTGGGCAGTCTCACGGCCGGCGAGGCTTCGTCAGCAAGACGCGGGCCTAGCGTGCTGCAAGGAGCAACTCTACTGCGCTTCTCCACGATCTTTTGCAGGCCGTGCCGAGCATCTCCACGATAGCGTGCGGTGAGGCAGATTGCAGACGCCCGTCCAGCAGTCGTCATCAGCAGCCCGGCAGCCGCGCTGGCTGCCCTCGCAGACCCGCTGGGGCCGTGTCAGGACAGCAGTGGGCGCTGCGCGGGCGCCGTACCGCACAGGCACCGACAGGCACCGCCAGGCAGATCGGCCTGGATACCAAGCATTCTAGACTGCCAAACCGCCCGGGCGATCCACCCTGCCAGCCTGCCGAACGCCCAGCGGCGCCCGCACAGGCCAGTCAAGCCTCAGCTGCGTCGGCCGATGGCGCTGCCTGCCGTGGTGCACTGCTCGCAGCACCGCTCGCAGCACCGCTTGCTGCAGACAGCCCGCCCGCCGTGCATGCCTCGGTGCAGCGCAGAGGGTCCACGGGGAGCACGGCGTGTTGAAGAGCGCCGGGGTGCAGCGCCCAGGCGGGCACCAGATGCGTCGCTCTGTGTCTCCACCAAGAGCCATCTACCGGAGCGCGCAGGGGGACGCAGAGGCCGCGCAGCATCGGAAAGTGTTCTAGATCGCCTACGAGGCGCAACCTGCGCCCAGCCCTCTTATGTGCGACTCTAGCAGTCCGTCTTCCAGTCCAACCATATTCGCCCACACAGCCCTCCTCCCTCGCAATCTTCGATTCCTTCTGCACACGTCCGCATTCCTCGCCAGGCCCCGTCCCTCCCCGTCCCAGCTGCTGCTGCATCTCACCTCCGTTTAGTCACCCACTTCCGGATTCGGCCTGTCCATCTCTGTGACCACCCAGCCCCGTCAGCCAAGTCTCCGACTCTGCTCTCCACCACACCTGTGAAGCTCTGCCCCATTCAGCGTGGCCCGCCATCCTCTCTTCGGGCGCGGGTACGTACATCCACCATTGGGACAACTCTCGACTACCACACCGGCCCACACCCACCTGGACCCGTGCCCCACCTGCTGTCCGAATGGAAAAGTAAAACCATGGGAGAACTTTCAACCAGCCCTGTTCCTCCTGATATAATGGAGCGCCGCTCCATTGCTCTCTCGCGGCCCAGCCCTGGCATGGTCGTGCAAGAGGGCGAGACTGGCTTCAAAGAAGAGCTCTCAAGAATATACGATGCTGCCGAGAGCAATGCCGCAGAACAGCTCGTCCAACTCAAGAACGCTCTGAGGGCTGCAGACATCGACAGCTTCTGGTCTCTTCTAACCAAAGGCCTTGCACGCATTGCTGACGCTCAGTACGCGTTTGTTTCCAAGAGGATCCTGGTCGATGAGAAGGATGTTGCCGTGGAAATGCCACCGATTGGAGAGCCTGGATCGTGCTTGATGGGAGAGGCTTTCTATATCAATGACGACCATGGCAATGGTCCTGGTCACCTGCGCAACTTCAAGTACCATGCATACCAGTGCCCTTGTGCCTACATGAAGCACGACAAGATTTTCATCATCCCGGAACGCTTGAACGAATTCATTATCAACAACCCGAACGAACTGATTATTCCTGGAGAGGCTTACCTTGGGATACCGCTTTTCGCAGAGGGAAGATGCTTTGCACATTTTGGAGTAATGTGGGGAAAAGAGGGGGCTGCCAGGCGCAAACTGAGTTGGGGATTCCTTGAGACTCTGTTCCATGCGCTAGAAGATATGATCCTCCAACGCGTTCTCGAAGGGAATAAGTTCGCTGAATCCGCTCACATCCAGAACCAACAATCGAAAGTCGTTCCACACGAGGCTATCTCCGTAGCCCAGTCGCTGAAGCCCTACGCCAGAAGCTTATCTCACGAGCTGCGGACGCCCATGCAGGGCGTTGTTGGCATGCTTGATGTCATGATGGCCAACGTAAAAGAAGCATCCGAGACGATTGACGTCGACGTACGAACTCGCCAAATGCTCGAGACTTTGAAGGAAAACATCGAGGCCGTGCAGGGTGCGTGAAGACTGTAGCATTTTCTGAGGTGTAATGTACTGACTTGGGAGCAGACAGCTCAAGGCGTGCCGTCGAGGCGGCGGACAACGTCGTTCATGCTTATGACATGAACATGGGAGTTCCGGAGACACCTGTCTCTCCACTCGACAAGACGCCAAACCAGTGGAACACATTCTGGCGGGAGGCTCGACCAGAGTTATCGACGGCGAGCAACAACGTGACCTCACAACAACAACGCGGTGTGAAGAGGCGGAGAGAGGAAGTACCCTGGGTAGAGAACCAGACCCGTGTGATACGTCCTATTCGACGCCGAACCCGAGACACCTTTTCCGAAGAACCCCCTTCTCGTGGATCGATATCCTGCCCGCCGCAGGCTAGCTCGATAGAGATGGACAAGTTGGAGAGGTGCCAAGGTCGCTGTGGTAGCTCAACAAGCTTCCCTAGGTTCGCCTCTGGGCACCAGAAAACTCCAAGCCTGCGCCACACCCATATCAGAGAAGTCCTGCATTATGTTATCACAGACGCACTCAAAGTTGGTGGAAGGCCTGACTCGGCGATTGCGGAAGCAACAGACCACGGTGAACGCATCGAGGTACGGACCAGGAGCTCAAATGGGGAAGCCTCCACCAAATGGGTCGAATGGAGCGTGTCTCCGGACGTGCCGGATTCGATACTGATCGACGAGAAAGACTTGGCCAAGGTGGTGTCTTGTGTGACCTTGAACGCGATCAAGTTTACCCAGAATGGTACAATCACCTTAGAAGCGACACTCAGTGCCAAAGGACGATACGTCGTCATCAACATCAAGGACACTGGATCAGGTATCCCAGCAGCTTTCCTGCCGAATTTGTTCAAGCCCTTCTCCCGAGAGGACGATTCAACCACTCGGCAAAGTGAGGGTCTTGGATTAGGGCTGATGGTTGCAAAAGGCCTCGCAAGGAAGCTTGGTGGTGATCTCTTCTGCTTGCGTTCGCACGTTTCTGGCCCCAAGAAGGGATCAGAATTCGAGTTTCGCGTACCCCTCGCGGCCGGCGAGGTTTGCAGCCGGCCATCGTCGCCATTTGGGTCTCCTACGCCATCCATCCGAGCTCGCATGTCCGTCGACCGGGAGGCCACTCACCTCGGTGTGTCCAGGGAGCCTATCACACCACCTTTGTCTTCCGAGCCATTCGTAGGTGTTTCGTCCAACTTCCTTGATACACCTACCGTGGTGGTTCACACTACACCCTCTTCGAATGTCCTCGGCCTCCTTTCCCCACGCAGGACTTCTTCTCCTCTCCGCCACCCTTCAAAGGAACCTGTCCGCAAACCAGCTCCTGTGCCAAAGCTTGGCGAGGAACTCCCCCTCAACATTCTTGTGGTAGACGACAATGCAATCAACAGGCGCGTGCTGCAGAACATGCTCAGCAGGCTGGGCTACCCAAGTGTGGAGACTGCGTGCAATGGCATCGAAGCCATCGAAGTGATGCAGCGCAATGCTTTCTCTCCTGCTTCTGAGGCTATTGACGTGGTTCTCATGGATCTGTGGATGCCCCACCTCGATGGCTTCCAGGCAGCTCAGAGCATTCTGCGAATGCCAGAACTCGCAAACAACGGCCGCATGCCCACCATTCTAGCGGTGACGGCCGATGTCACCGATGCCGCGCTGGACAAGGCTGCCAGCAGCGGCATGAAGGGCTATGTCACCAAGCCCTTCGTAACCAGAGACCTCGTTCGGTTGATCCGGACGTACTGCGCGACTCGAGAGTCGTAGGTCTCTGGTGCACTTCGCTTCGTCCAGGACACTCTTTGTGTCCTTGGTCTATTTTACTAGTATATATTCAGCGTTTGATATACGGCACCTGGAGTTCCGGGTCAAAAGTCCCATGGCGTATGGAATTGGTATGGGCATCATGATCATGATAGCGATTTGCGAGACCGGCCAAGTTAGCCCGGCATTCGGTTTGATTCCCCCTGGCCTTCGGGCCTTGTTGCAGGTCCGCGACGACTGCACTGCTGCACTCGCAGCTTGTCTAGTAATACAAACAATTACAGCAACTTTGATCTTGTTCAACAGAACCTTTTGCTTTGAGTTGCCAAAGAATGTGCCGTAGCAATACTGCATTTTGTCCGACATGCGGCTCCAGACATGCGGCTCTAGAAAAAGATTTGCAAATGCAACGCAGAGCCGCATGCCGCATAACCGTGTTGCAGTCGCGTCGCCCTGTCGCGATGATGCTGAGTGGGGTCGAGTTTCGTGGGGCAGAAGCACAGCCGACTTTCCGGATGCAGCGAAATTGGCCGGTTGAATGACTGCATCTGGTCTGCAGCTCACAATGTGTACTTGAGGAGGCCTGAATTCCTGTGAATATATCCCAAGGCCAGCATTCGCTCGATCTATTGATAACGGCGTGGGCAAATAGCAACAGCGAACGTGGAACGTGAATGTACTCCGCGGTGGCTGGTGTAAGCGGCAGAACTTCGCACGGCCTAGCGGCGGTGTGGAGAGTGTGGCGCATCGATGAGCTAACTGAGAGGACAGATTTCTTGAGAAGCTTCAGATCGCTTCTGCCGAGATCCATAGCAGCTTTAAGCCGTCTGTGCCCCGAGGCTTCTGCGATTCGAGAGGCTTCTTCCACGTCTGCCCTTCAATCACCACCGTCGGCCGCATTCTGCTGCACAGCGACGACCCGAGTACCCTTGCGCCTCGAACTGGTACGAGTGTACCGCAGTTCTTCCCTCGACGACGTCAGGCCCCGCACGCTCATTCCTCACCCACGCGCCCGTCTATTTCGATTTCTTGCTCTCGACACGCCACGAGCTTGCGTGTGACTCGGCGATTGGCGCACGAATAGCATGGAGAACGCCTACACAAGAACGCCTGCCGAGGTGCTCCAGCACTTCCAGGTCACAGAGCAGAATGGTCTGTCAGAACAGCAGGTCAAAAACCTGCGGGAAAAGCACGGCAAAAATGGTACGTCGGCGACACTCGAGCGACAGGAGGACTACACAACACAGTATACTGACTGCGGCGAATAGCCTTGCCCGAGGAGCCGCCAACACCGATCTGGGAGCTCATTCTCGAGCAGTTCAAAGACCAGCTGGTCATAATATTGCTCGGATCCGCAGCAGTGTCCTTTGTGCTTGCGTTGTTCGATAACGAGGAGGGCTGGACGGCCTTCGTTGACCCTGCAGTTGTGAGTACCGCACTGCCTGCGCCGACATGGCACACGCTGACAGTCTTACTACGTAGATCCTCACGATTCTCATCCTGAACTCCGTTGTCGGCGTCTCGCAAGAAACCAGCGCCGAGAAGGCCATCGCTGCGCTCCAAGAATATTCCGCAAACGAAGCCAAGGTCGTCCGTGATGGCGCGATTAAGCGCATCAAGGCTGATGATTTGGTGCCTGGAGATGTCGTCTCGGTGGCAATTGGCGACAGGATTCCCGCAGACTGCAGGATTCTCTCGATTTCGAGCAACAGCTTCATGGTTGACCAGTCCATTCTGACTGGCGAGAGTGAGAGTGTGAACAAGGACATTCGCGTTGTGAAGGATGAAAGCGCCGTCAAGCAGGATCAGGTCAACATGCTATTCTCCGGAACGACTGTCGTCAACGGACATGCGAATGCTCTGGTCGTTTTGACGGGCCCCAACACCGCCATTGGAGACATCCACGACAGCATCACCTCGCAAATCTCGCAGCCCACTCCTCTCAAGGAGAAGCTGAATGACTTCGGTGACCAGCTCGCCAAGGTCATTACCGCTATTTGCATCCTCGTCTGGCTTATCAACATCCGCAACTTCAACGACCCGTCCCACGGCGGCTTCACGAAGGGTGCCATCTACTACCTCAAGATCGCTGTCTCGCTTGGTGTGGCTGCCATTCCTGAAGGTCTCGCCGTCGTCATCACAACCTGTCTGGCTCTGGGAACGCGCAAGATGGCTGCAAGGAACGCCGTTGTTCGCAGTCTCCCTTCTGTTGAGACGCTGGGAAGCTGCAGTGTTATCTGCTCTGACAAGACCGGCACCCTGACCACTAACCAGATGAGCGTTAGCAAGGTTGTTTTCATCAATGAGGCTGGGACTGGTCTGGAGGAGTTTGACGTTGAGGGAACCAGCTTCGCCCCACAGGGCCAGATTTCTTTCAACGGAAAGCCCATCGAGAACCTCGCCGCATCGTCCAATACCGTCCGTCAAATCTGCGAGGTCTCGGCACTTTGCAACGACGCATCTCTGGCTTATGATTCCAAGAACGGCACCTATGGTATTGTTGGAGAGCCTACTGAAGGCGCTCTGCGCGTTCTGGCTGAAAAGATTGGCACTCCTGACGCAAGGCTCAACTTGAGCAAGACCAGCTTTTCGCCTGAAGACAGCCTCCACTTCTCAAGCAAGTACTACGAACAGCACGCTACCCGACAGGCTACCTATGAGTTCTCCCGCGACCGCAAGAGCATGTCTGTTTTGGTCAACGGCCGTCAGGGTGGTGCCCAGAGGCTTTTGGTCAAGGGCGCTCCCGAGTCCATCCTCGCCCGCTGCACCTCTGTCCTTGTCGGCAAAGACGGCAAGAAGGTCCAGCTGAACAACAAACTGGCTGACCTGATCCAACAAGAAATCGTTGACTATGGTAACCGTGGTCTTCGTGTGATCGCCATTGCCTCCGTTGACGACATCTCGAACAATCCTCTTATCACCAAGGCCAAGACTACCAAGGAATACGCCCAGCTTGAGCAGAACATGACTCTCATCGGTCTCGTTGGCATGTTGGACCCACCCCGTCCAGAGGTTCGTGCTTCTATTCAGGAGTGCCGCTCTGCTGGTATCCGCGTCATTGTCATTACTGGTGATAACCAGAACACTGCTGAGGCTATCTGCCGACAGATCGGTGTCTTTGGTCAGAACGAGAATCTTGCTGGGAAGAGCTACACTGGACGTCAGTTCGATGACTTGAGCCCGGCTGAGCAGGTTGAGGCCGCGAAGAACGCTTCCCTTTTCTCCCGTGTTGAGCCCACCCATAAGTCAAAGTTGGTCGATCTCCTTCAGCAAGCTGGTGAGGTCGTCGCTATGACTGGTGACGGTGTCAACGACGCACCGGCCCTCAAGAAGGCTGATATTGGTGTCGCCATGGGTTCGGGTACTGATGTTGCCAAGCTCGCCGCCGACATGGTCCTGGTTGACGACAACTTCGCCACTATCGAGGGTGCCGTTGAGGAGGGTCGCTCCATCTACAACAACACCCAGCAGTTCATCCGTTACCTTATCTCGTCCAACATCGGAGAGGTCGTCTCCATCTTCCTTACCGCCGCCGCGGGTATGCCCGAGGCCCTCATTCCTGTCCAGCTTCTCTGGGTCAACCTCGTCACCGACGGTCTCCCCGCGACTGCGCTCTCCTTCAACCCTCCTGATCACGACATCATGAAGCGCCAGCCCCGCAAGCGCGACGAGGCTCTCATTAGCGGCTGGCTGTTCTTCCGCTACATGGTTATTGGCACCTACGTGGGCGCCGCAACCGTAGGCGGTTACGCATGGTGGTTCATGTTCAACTCCGAGGGACCCCAGATCTCCTTCTACCAACTCAGCCACTTCCACCGCTGTTCTACACAGTTCCCTGAGATAGGGTGCTCGATGTTCGCCAACGCGTCTGCGCAGGCCGCTTCCACCGTCTCGCTGTCCATCCTCGTCGTCATCGAGATGCTCAACGCCATGAACGCCCTTAGCTCCTCTGAGTCGCTGCTCACCCTGCCGCTGTGGAAGAACATGATGCTCATCTACGCCATCTGCCTCTCCATGGCGCTGCACTTTGCGCTTCTCTACGTGCCGTTCTTGCAGGGCCTGTTTAGCGTCGTTCCCCTGAACTGGAACGAGTGGAAGGCCGTGCTGTACATCAGCTTGCCCATCATTCCTCTCGATGAAGGGCTGAAGTTCCTCGAGCGCAGGTTCTTCATTCAAACGTCGCATGTTGATGACGTTCACCAGAATGGACGGCTGAAGAAGGAGTAAAGAGGGCCTTAGAGGCTGTGTTCATGGGGTAGGAGCAGGTGTACTATATCGGAAGTGCATATAGAGAGCAAGAGGCAGTCAATAGCGCATGAACCATGTGAGATGAGGGTCTCCTTCCAGGTACTGGGGGAGACGAGGGCTTGTGTATATTTTGCATGTTAAGAATAGATCCGCACTACGCTCCATATGTTATTGTCCTAATGTGGTGGATCGCATCACCGCGTGCTTCTGATGTGCACGGTATGATCATCTCCGTCAACCTACCTGCAGGGTTTCTAGTATTCTCGTATTATCCACCGTATGTTTGACCTACCTTGATGGTTCGCACGACTCACAACTCTGACAACGAGGACTGACGGGCTCACGTTGCTCACCCTCAGCTCATTTCTCGGGTTTCAAACACCCTTCGTACCTCTTTATTATTACACTCTCATTCTGACCGGCTCCTTCCGCGTGCCCCAACCATCCGGTCGGTACATTGCGGTACGTGCTGCGCCCAGAGCAGTGGTATGATGCCCACGACGAGCGACCAACGCAGTCAAAGGCTGTCTTGCACATAATCACACTCTCGTTATCTGCTACCCTGCACCCGGTGCATCTGCGCCAGCGCATGCGTGATGAGCATCGGCGTCGTGCCGTTAACAAAGTGCGACTGGCCATCCACAAGGCCCTGTCTCCAGGCGTTCCAGCGGTCCAGAGTATGAATCTCCACCTCGGAATCCGAGACCTTGGACCACAACTTATCGGCGTCATACACGAGCCAAATACATGCCAGCCGTACAGCAAGCTCAGAAGCTCTATTCTGATCTCCGCCTCCTTCAAACGCCCACGTAAAAGCCGTCGGCGCCCAAGACAAAGAGAAATCCAGCACCGAAGGCGAGTCCCGCACATCAGCATCGATTTGCGCCAGGAACGCCGTCAGATTCTCCCACTTCTCTGCTTCTTCAGCCGTATACTCCTGCTCGTGGCCATCTACACGCACTCAGCACCTGTCCCCCAGCACACCTCAGTCCCCAGGTTAAGTACTCACCGAACGATCCCATCTCGTCCGCAATCGTGTACCCAAAGGTCGGCAGATCCTGCCACACGACCCCGGCGCCATCGTCAAACATCCACGGCTGCTCCGTCGCCGGATCCGTGAGCACGACCGCGCTGAGCTCAAGCACAAACCCAATCAGCCCCCGCTGCTGCTCGGGCGGCGTGCGCGACGCCATCTCTACAACGCTGCACGCCGTCATCCAGCAGTGGTTCCCCACCGCGTCGTCCAGCGCAGATGCGTGCGTCAGATCTACAAGCCGGTGGATTGCGTCCTCGACGGCGGCATCTGGGTGCTGGGGGAGCGACTCGAGGAGTCTGAATTCTGGCCGTTGTTCTAGTTCCTTGACCCAGGCGATGTGCGCTGCGCGGGTTTTCTCCCGTGTCAATGGTGAGTCTGGGGCGAGGTCGAAGGAATCAGCCGACCCGGCGTCCGAGGCTGCGGCCATTGAGTGCTTGGGTGTGTTGGAGTTTTATGGGCCTATCGAGTCCAAGAGTACTGCGGGAGGTGCGCTCTCTGCGTGCTGGGTCGTGCAGCGCTGAGGGGGTTTATGTGCAGAGGATGTCGAAGGACACTAAGCTTTTTATTGGTTCGCTTAGCGAGTGTGAATAGGCTTGCAAAGAAGTTGGGTTGGATGAGTTTTGGTTGCTAGCTTTGGAGTCGTGGGACATGACTGAGGCGGCGTAAAAGATATCACAGTGGGTATGGATTTGGCGGGATCCTAAACGGCCGTTGCACACTAAACTTTGACATGCACAGAGCTTGTGTGCAGCTTCTCCACGCACAAGCCTCGAGTAATCAGTGTGAGCATAAAGGTGTACAACGTACACCTCCCAGTGTTTTCAGAGCACTTATGGAATGACCGGGTAAAGAAAGGCAAGGCCCAAACGTCTCTCACGAGCTCAAAGAGGGCATATTCGGAGGGGAGCCTTCACCACCAGAGGAGATCCGGAGATCGGAGGCACCGTCCTGTATGAGGATCATACAGCGTATTAACTTAGACAGCTCAACACTACCAAGACCACCAAGATCCATCTAGTTGGCAGCCAGCTCTTCCAACCCTCCAGCCAGCCACAACCTTGCTCAAAGCCACGCATCAAACCAGGTAACCGCCTGCACAAAACTCGCCTGTTTAGCGTACGCCTGCTGCGGGATAGTCAAATTCGGCCGCACCGCGAAGCCATGCGGGGCCTGCGAGTACAGATTCGTCTGGAAGGTGATGTTATTGGAGTTCAAGATGCTCTCAGCCCTCGACTTTGCCGTGGCGTTGAAACTCGCATCGAGAGCTGCGCTCGTCAGCTTCAACAAACACAGACGTATCAGGGTGACAACTTACTGCCTGCAGCAATACTCAACGGGCCGGCAATGGCCTGGATCTCCGTCTCCAGCAGGTTCGAAGGATGCGCCACGAAGCCCACGTCCAAGCCGCTGTCATCCCCTTTCAGCCACCTTCCTACGTACTTCCCTCCAAAACAGTACCCGACTCCACCTAGCTTCTCAATGCCCAGTTCGTTGCGTGCGTACTGGATCGTGCTGTTGATCACGGCTTCAATGGCAGATTGCGGGTGCAATGCGCGCCATTCGGTGAGATTGAGACCGGCTTCTTGCTCCTCGACGCCGACGGGGTCGCCGGCGAAGAGGTCCGGGACGAGAACTAGGTAGCCGTTGCTGGCTAGCGAGTCTGCAAGTCTGATTGGGTTAATGCATGGCCTTTGACTTGGTCGGGTAAGGTAAACCGCTTACAGCTTGTTCTGGAGCAGTGGGACGCCGAAAATGTCGGTCAGGTGGATGATGGCCTTGTCGGAGGTGTTGCTGTTGGGCGGGTATGAATGGTATATTTCAACTACGCGATGTTAGCCATCGATCTGAGTCCGATACAGTCTCTAAACGAACTCCCGCTTATGTTCTTCAATTGACCCGCAGGTACTCCGGCATTGCGGACCTCCAACGTCGAGTACGAGGAAGCAGCTAGTGCGGTGCTAGCCATGGCGACCAGGCATTGTCGCAGATTGATCATGTTTGTTAGTGATGTCTTACACAATATCGCAGGGCTTAGCAGAAAGCTGTGGGCCTTTGATTAATGGTCAAGCAGCTGAACAATTGAAAGGAAGCCAGAAAGAACAACATTGCCCCTATCTGCAGCTCTCGGAGCTTTGTATTGCACCTTGCCTGTCGGGAGCACAGACTGCCCAGACAATCGACATCCCGGTGACGGCAAGGGTCTCGGGGTATTACCAGGATGGCTGCAGATTGCAGGTAATGGGTAAACAATCAAGCGCGGGGTAACCTCCTGATTCGTCCGTGTCCTTCATCGCGCAAGACTTGGTCAGCCACGTTCCTGTACGGCTCTGCTCTTATTCGTGCAACTTCTGTGTCGACGGTTCATCGTTTGCTGGGCAGATTGCGACGACTTCGGGGCAGTTGGGGCTGTGTTGATGGATTTGAGATCTTTTGCAGCATTTGGCCGAGAGATAGTGATGACGTCAGGTTGGTGTGGATTGCGACACGAGAGCCACCACGATGGTTGTGGTTGATGTTGTATTTCTCCATGCCGATAGTCTGTCTTTCGGTGTTTGGGAGTTGAAATTACTGATCCAAGGTCAGATAATCTTTCGCATAAGTTGTTGTTGGTCAGCTCTACGGTCCATCGCTTGAAGTTGAAAAGCCAATGTCGCCTTGGGTACCACGACAGCAAGCCGGACACGTCGAATTATGAGAGTTTGCGTGATATAACTGATACTGCCGCCTTTTCTGCTCGAAAGGAGGAAGACCTACAGAGCTTTAAGGATGTCCGAAGGTCCGCCGCTGTTTGAGCTTTGAGTCGTTCGAGAAAGCTCGGGCTTTAGGCTGCGACGAACATATGAGTAGCTAACTGAGAGCTCTCAGCACTTGAGCACCTTTCTAGGATCAGTGTATAGCACATACGATTTGCCTCTAACGAATCCTGTATTGCCGCCTGGTGAATGTTGGGTGAGATCGGAAGCGTAACGACGTCAAAGTGTGGCCGTTCCATTGGAAACAATGGACAACAAACGAAGCCGTTCGAAGAGGATCGAAGGGCGTCTCCGAAGATAGGAGGGTGTAAATTACTCATAAACTCCCCACAGAATCTGAAGAAGTTGAGTAATGAAAAGTGTACTTAATGAATCCACGCGTGTCCAAGGGAATAATAGCCGCATTGACCAGACAAGTCGGCATGAGTGGCAGTTTCTGGGGCGCTAAGTCTGCAATATGCGCTATCATGGCCGAGGATACTACGTCAAATGCTTTGTCGGTTGTTTGCAAGAAGTTCACACGGACTTATCGGATCCGGTATCTTCAAAGGAACAGTACAAGTCCTCGTCGCAAGCTCAAAACCACATAAGCTTCACGCCGAGGCTAAATGCCCAGGAAGAGCTGTATCGGCTGAGGTGTGCCGGTTATACAAGCTCGTCTAAACAGATTACTCTAATCGACACCACCTCAAAGTCGTCAGCAATCAACCGAATTTTGAGGTCAGATGAGACCAGTCTGATCCCAGTCATCGACACGATGGTAGCCTCCGATTGTGCCGCTTCAGGCCAGATGTCAGCGTTAATACGTAACCTCTCGACTGTGAGCATACGACTCGGCAGATTTATTCATATTCAGGTCTCGTCCGAGCAAACCTTCACGCCATTCTGCGTTGCTTCTACATCACTCAGCTCAAAGTTGGCAAGGCTCAATCTCAGGCATTACGCGAGCCTATCTGTCAATATTGCGAATCGTGATCAGTGCAAGAATGTAAATGAAGTAAGTCATCTCTACGCCGCATTTTGAATGCTGTTTCGGAGCGATGTGCCGGAACAGGGATCACGAGAAGTTTCACAATTAATCTATTAACAGTCACACGAGCACACGGCATCGGTAGTACCACTCCCATATTACCATGGCGCGGGAAGCAGCATCTAAAGTCGTAGGCGATATGAGATCATGGTAAGACGTTGAAGTTATAAGTGAAGTGACAATTGCTTGTAAATGCGTTGCCAACAATCATAGCAATTTGCGAAATTAGCCACCTCAACAGATCGGAGCCTGTCTAATAAAATGAAGGTCACTGTCATTTTAGCCAGCGTAGCTGCTCTTGCGACCGAGGTTGCCGGACATGCGACTTTCCAGCAGCTCTGGGTCAACGGCGTAGACAAGATAAGGATTTTCGGCATGCTGATCAACCATTCCAACTGACAGCATTACACCAGGGTACTTGTGCTCGTCTTCCGTTAAGCAACAGTCCGATCACAGATGTGACTAGCACGCAAATTCGATGTGAGGTTGTAGCAACGCATCCTGCATTCTTAACTGACATGCAATGCAGGCAATGCCAACCAAGGTTTCGCTGCATCCAAGTGTAGCGTCGCTTCTGGTGGCACTGTGTGAGTCTTGCAGATGTCTTTTCAAGATGGACCGCTAACCAATCAGCACAATTGAAATGCACCAACAGCCGAATTCTCGATCATGCTCTAGCGAAGCCATAGGTGGAGCACACTATGGACCTGTTTTAGTATGTCGTTTACATGTAGATAATTCAATGTGGCTCACCAATTCCCAGGTCTATTTGAGCAAAGTCTCAAATTCGGCCACTGCTGATGGTTCGACTCCATTCTTCAAGATCTATCAAGACACATGGGGAAAGAATGCAGCTGGATCCACTGGTTCGGACGACTTCTGGGGAACAAAGGACCTCAACACCCACTGTGGAAAATTGGACGTGAAGATTCCAGCGGGGCTGGCTCCTGGCGATTACCTCTTGCGCGCCGAGGCCATCGCCCTGCACTCGGCCGGTGGCAGCGGCGGGGCACAGGTAAGACTTCATAACTTGTTTTCCAAATCTTGATGCTGACACGAAAACAACAGTTCTACCTTACCTGCTACCAACTTACCATCACGGGCAGTGGTACGACTAACCCGACGGGAGTGAACTTCCCTGGTGCCTACAAGGCATCTGACCCAGGTATTCTGATCAACATTTACCAGAAGCTTACTCAGTACATCTCACCCGGGCCTGCTGTCATCTCCGGAGGCACAGAAGCTGTTGCTGGTAAGGCTGGCTCAACACTTGGAAAGCGCCTGTCAGCGAAGATGCGGTTCTAGTCTGCCTTGCCACCACTGCTGGATGCTCTGACTAGATCCTTCTGCAAAGACAACAACGATTTTCAATCCTTTCGTCGATCAATATTATCAGATAGTCTAGTCAAGTAATCGATAGCCTCACTACTGCATGAACTGTTGTCAAAGTGTGCCTTAGTAACCCGTGGTCCACGTGCGAACGTGTGGGTTGGCATGGAGCTCGTTATACTGCATTGAGCATACTTTGCCTCACTGTGCTCCACTCCATGCGATGTTCTCTTGATGTGTAGAAGCCATGCATGAAGCCGAAGTCCCCTTCTGGAAAAATATGCGTTTGTTGTGAGCAAATGGTCGCATGCGGTTAGCGGGAATCTGCAGAATACGTGTCACACCTTGCCGCCACACTTAACGCCCCGGACGGTCGATGAACAACACAACGGTTGCCAGCTCAGAGCATAGGTCGTGGAGGGTGGTAACCCCCACATCTGGCATTGTGTGCTCGTGAATGACTCCTCAAACCATGCGCACGGGATTGCGAGGAGCCGACAACGACCGAGCGCGGCGCTCAGCGACTTTCCGAGCTACGACCACGTCAACGCCTCAGAGGCTGACTGAACTCATGGTCTTTGCACGTGCGTTCAGGAACAGGCATGTCTGGGGAACTGTGATAGTGATATGGGCTGCATCACGCACCGGCTGGGAGATCCTCAGGGCTGAACCGTTCATGCCAGGAACACATCGAACATCGACTTGCTTTCCCGAGGTATACGGATTGCTTTTGATCAGTGTGGGGCATATGTGCAGCCGATATTTGTGGGCCCATTTGATTGGCTGATTTTCTTATGCATTTGCAAAATTCGCACGCGCTCGTTCGATAAGCGGCATGCCTCTGCAGGCGAGTTCCCAGCATCGACACTCGAAGGAGCGTTCAAGATGACGCGCGCCCACAGATTGACAGTGGAACGGAAACGGCACGGCACGCTCTCGCCTTTACCGTAAGCGGATCATCGCCCGACAGGATGCTGGGCCAATCTGCGTAACACATCTGGCAGCCGTTGGTCTTGAGGACGTAGCCTTGCAAGAACTTCGGTCGTCCTTCAAGTGCCAGCACATACATCAGGCCAAACTCTTAATGGCAACGCAGCAACTTTCACTGTTTCTTCTACATCAGTTGATTGGTCTTTTGTGTCCGGATGCTCGGTTCCTGAGGGTCGAAGCAGCATGTCATATATGGCGTAACCCGGTTCTGACGATTTGCATTGGAATTTTGCCGCCTTTTGCTCCCCAACACCCCCGCAGTGACTTGCCCACGGACTTATCTGCGGCCCAATCACCAGCGAATACGATTGCCAGCGCAGCATAGCATCAAGCTGATGGCATGCTTCGAGAATGATATGTGCTACAGCAGGTAAGAACGGTGACCTTCATGCGACCGTGTGGCAACAGAGCTGGCGAAGGGATGAGAAAATGAGGCTCTGACCGCTGTCACAAACTATAAACAAGGGGCTGGAGTCCCCAATAGCAAGTCATATCCTGCAGAGGCGGCGCGCACTTTGGTCTTCAGATCCCCACTTGCCAGAATCCTTCCCCGCTCAGCGTCTCTTAGTAGCCCTATTATCAAACTTTGACAGACGAGTCATACCCAGACATGGCATCCAACGGCACAGAAAGCTATATTCAGAAACTACAGCGTATGCTTGTCGGCATTCTTATCAAACCAAGCTAAGCCTTACAGACTATTGCGCTACAAATCAGATCGCACAGCCTCAGTTCCAGGACTACTCTGACCCTCGAGGTTTGTATTATTACCAATATTCTTCTCGTCGCCCAACCGTGCTAATGGAGTTATAGGTGTAAGGACAGCTTGGTCTAGCAGCGTCTTCGTAAACGGTCGCGAGTATCGAGCACACCTATGGCGAGATTATCGATACCTCGAACAGTCGCGTGAGGAGGCTGCTGAAGCTGCCTGGAAGGCCATCAGTGCTGCCTCTGTACCAACGCAAGGACAATACGCATACACTCGCGGCTACACAACGGCTCGGTAGTCTGAGTGTAGTTCGGCCCAGATCCGTTCCGCCCTGTCCATTCTGAGTTGCTTCCTATCGTCATACACAACTTCTTTTCTGGCCATAATAAAGACTGAAATGTGCATTGGCAGCGCGTTGCATCCAGAACATTCAAGCCGTCGATGCACGCACAACATAATAGTCCTGTGTCAGTCAATCCCCGTCACAGCATCACACGCACGAAGAGGGCAGAATCGGGGGGTTTCACGCGTCTTTCTTTGTTTCAATTTTATTCAGGTTCCATGTTTTTCCTTCATCTCAATTTCGAAATGCCACTCCTGCCATCTCATACCTGTACCATTCGCGCCATCGTTGTCAAAAGATTGTTGCTTCCAAAGGGGACTTGAGGGTACCAAGCTTCTTCTGTTCAGAAATCAAACGATTTCCTAATCTTGATATGCATGAGAGGTCCGTAGAATTTGTCAGCTTTTACAACCAATGCTTGTCTCTACATTATGCCTGTGCAATGAACATCTGACCCTCAAGCTCGACGCGACGGTCAAAAATGCCACAAACTCTTGAAGAAACTCTATTAGATCAAGACCACAGACCGGAATCCTTTCCTCAGGACTACGCGTTCAATGCCCTAAAAGCCACGAGCTATGGGCTCAATCACTTGTATATAGCTTGAACGATCTGACATTTGAAGTACCATATACATTCTATGACTTAAGCGTACTATTACGAAACGGAAGTATCGCTGCAGAATGCCGCCATCGTCTCAACCTCGACGAGCCAATAACATAAGAAATCCTGGGAAGAGAAATGGTATGCCAGAAACGCCCTTGCACATCATGCCTATGTAAACTGCAATCATCAAACCGCTACGCATCACTTTTACGAACCGGGAATGCAGCCGCTTGACACTGTTCGCGTGTCGTCACCTGAGCTGTATCGCTCCCCGCGCTCCAGGGATGCACTCATCCACTTCCAGTCAGAAATTGAGAAACTCCTACGATGCCTATCCCTATTGTCTGTTAGCGTTTGTTCTTCCGAGACAGGGGGTTCAGGGCCAAATTACCTACTGCCTAGCCTTTACTGCCGGCGTAGCATTGGGGAACAGCAGCGCAAGACCCTCCTCCCAGCCTCGCTCGGTCACAATGTCAATGACCGGCTTACCACTCTCGTCAATAGCCTGCAGATCGACCGAGCCGCCCATTTCGATCATCATCTTCAGGATCTGTGCATCACCGTTCTCGAAGGCTTGCAGGACGCCGTTCCAGCCACGGTGCATCTTGTTGATGTCCGCACCGCGGGAGAGCAGCATGGTAAGGATCTCAGCGTCGCCGTGGTACCTGCGTAGGGACTTGACAATGGGGAGGTGCTCGCCGGGAGCGTTGATGTCGGCGTTAGCGACATCAAGGAGGTAGCGGACGATATCTTTGCGGTCTTCGCGGATGGCTGTGGTGAGTGGCGAGAAAACACCGCAGTTCTTGTCTTCGACACTCACACCGGCTGCGAGAAGAAGCTTTATGGACTCGAGTTGGTTGGCAACTACGGCCATCTCGATAACTCCACGGAAGGCACGGGGATTTGGTGTAGCATCGAGGAGCCTCTTCAAGATCGCGGGCTGCTTGACAGCCATGCAGAGGGGCCATTCTTGGCCACGAATAGCGGGATCTGCGCCACGAGAGAGGAGCAGATCGACCAGCTCGCCACGACCCTCTCGAATTGCCGTTGTAAGGGCAGTATTGCCTTCGGGTGTGCGGTCATTAGGATTGACGTTATGGTCGAAGAGGAAAATCATGGCATCCTTGTCGTTATGCTGAACGGCTGTCTCCATAATACCCTTTGGCGAGTTGAGGTCAACACCTGCTGCGACAAGCTGCGGCAGGAAGTGAATGCGTTTGTGTGTGATACACTTGAATGCGGGATATTCTGAAGCATTGAAGTTAGGATCAGCACCATTCTCCAACAGGTAGGTGACAATTTCGCGGCTGTTATCGCGAATAGCTGAGCAGAGTGGCGTGTAAACACCGTCTTTCCTGATGTTGGGTGATACTCCCGCTTCAATGAGAATTTTGATGGATTCGAGCTTCTTCAAGCTCGATGCCAGTTCCATGACACCAGGGGTTTTCTTGTGATCAGCACCACGAGCTAGGAGCAGTGCCAAACACTTCGGCTTGTAGGTCGAAGGCCAAAGTGGATGCTTAGGACCAGGCAGATTGGGGTTTGCACCATGGTCGAGCAGGACAGTCATCAGATCCACACGATTCGCTTGGATGGCTTGAAACAGGGCCGTTGTTCCCTCACCGTTCTTCGCGTTAGCGTCGCCGCCTGATGACAGCAGAAGCTCAACAAGCTTCGGTGACACGATCTTGTTCATGGCTTGGACAAGTGTGGTGGATCCATTGTCCATGATCAAGTCAACATTGCCCCCATTGCTCAAAAAAAGCTGCACAAAGTCAATCTGATTCTCACTTGCGGCCAGGGACAAGGGAGATTCTGAATTAGGTCCAGCGGAAAGGTTGGCATCAGCGTTATGCTTCAGGAGCATCTTCGCGCTCTCGAAGCATGACGCTTGTGTAGCAGCATAGAGTGGTGTGACTCCTTCCTTGTCAAGACCATTGGAATCCATTCCATATTGAAGAAGAAGCGCCAGGCTCTCAATGTCACGGTTCTGAGCCGCTGTTCGAAGCATGCCAGCCTCAACTTGAGGCTCTGCCCTTGCGCCACCGTCCAGCAGCTGTTCAAGTATTCGGTGCTTCCTCTGTTCCACGGCGTTTACAATGGCAGATTTCCCGCCGGAAGCCTTAGAGCCTGCATGATGTCGCGGCGCCCAAGGCGGTGTCATTGGAGAGTCGAGCCTTGAGTGGTCGTACTTCATGGACGAGTGTATGCTCTCGTTCATGTAGCGCTCGTGGACACTGAGTTCAGCCATTTTCTCTTCCATCAGCATCCTTGATCTATGTGAATCGTCGGACGATAGGTCCTCGTAAACCGGTTCTGAGTGGTACCGAGCAGGATTTGTGTTGTTTGTGTACATTGTGTCCCTGACGGAGCCAGTGGTGTCGCTCGAGCGGACGCTCGGTGCCCTCCAATTTTTGTGCAAGTCAACAATACCGGGGGAAAGACCAAGATCATCATCGTTGCGCAGTGACCTCTCACTTGCATATTGTCGAACGTCAGGGTTGAAGGAATGGGAATTGGTGGGTGTAGGGCGCAAATCATTTAGAGAAGGCCTGTCCGCAAGACGACCTGGTGGCAGCAATGTCTCAGAATGATGCGACATATCTTTTGCTGGGGGATTGGGAAGACGAGTCTCTGGTGGTGGACCGATAGGAGGCAGAGAGTGCGTCTTGTTAGGGTTGATGCGCTCAAGAGCAGCAATGAGGCCAGCATAGCCGATGCCCATTGTAGAATCTGCACGAATGTCGCCAATCGTCCAGCGGAACATGGCAGAACTGACTTTCAGCGAATCTCGGCTCCTTGAAAGGGTTGTGCGCATTTTTTCGACGTCGGTATCTGCAAACATCATACGGAATCGTCGGCCAAAACCACCACCTTTGCCAGACTCATTGTCGACGAATTTGTTGACCATCTGCTGCAAAACTGTGAATTCGTCGCCAACCTGACGAAATCGTCTGTCAAGCTCTTGGGTAACCTCGACAGGGATGGCATTGCGAGGGTTCTTGGCAGACTCTGTGAGCCCAGCTTCGATGGACCATAAAGTGCGGCAAAGCTCAATGAACTCGTTGGCGAGAGCTTCAAATCCAGGGATAGCATTCTTCGATGTCCCGAGGTACTCGAGCATGCGAATAGAGATGGTGTTGCCCTGAGTAGTCACTCGCTGGCATAGCTGAAGCGACGTCTCCTTCCTTGGTGGAGCCATTGCAGCAGCTAAAGAGGAGAAAAGATGTGAAGGATACGGGGCTATGAGACCACACAGGGTCCGGGAAGTTCTTCACCTTTTGTTCCTGACTACTACGAGCTGCCCCGGTCTTTGTTCCATGGTTACGCTCGCCGCCCGCCCGCTCTGGGCCACGCGAGCACGACGCCTTAACGAGCGCTTCTAAGCTTGGTAATTCCAACCCGCGAATCATGTCCCTTCACATGGTGAAACTTTAGTGAAAGACTCTAGGGCAACCGACGGCCTCGGAATAAAGTTCAGGTCATCGCCTGCCCCGGAGCCAACGCTAAGATCCACCGCTTGTGCAGCCAGCCAGATGGCGTAGATCCGGGTTTGTTGTAGGAAGATCCCAGTCAGCGTCCCCAACCCTGACAGTTGTACTTCCACGTGGGTACGTACGCGCATTCAAAGTCAATTTTTGACGTGTTCCAAGTGCGAACCTTAAGTCGTTCGCGCAGTACTGTAGCCAGGCGACAACGTTTACTGACTGTCATGTAAATGTACCATAGACATAACACATATCGGGCTTCACAAACCGACAAGGATGCCTCCCGTGCCGCCACCAATGTTAGCGCAATCTCGTCTGCAGCCTGCGAATCCTCCGGGATCATTGTTGTGACGTTCAGCTGGCTTTGCATCTCGTGTGACCCAGATGATCTGTTCGTGGATCTCCGTTAAGGGTTCCAAACTGGGTGGGTCTTGTTGCACAGCTTATCCAGGTACCACTTTTGTTGCCGCTTTGCGCTTTGCAACATCGTCAACAATCAATCGCAGGTTTTAACAACCACTTGCGACCTCGTTTCGTGACAATACGCAAATCTATTGTATGTGACCTAGCGGACACGAGAGCCGGGCCACTCGTTCGTTAACGAGCCGACGCCGAACCACACAAAAACAAATTAATCGGTACCAGCTTGCCATATAAGGAGATTCAATCTCCCACAGAAGGGCGTGCTTCTGGGCTAGGCAGTGGGTTGCAGTGTGCTGTGGATCCTGCCGTTGGCCTCATGTCATCCACCGTTGCCCAGATTTCAATTGAGGCTGATCTCTCAACGTGCAAATCACTGTTCGCATCGACGCAAACCGGTATGAGCAATTACGCCAGAGCCTGCGAGAGATGCCACACCTGGACGACATGAGTCTAAGCTCTTATTACATGCTGTCTGTTTGAAGGCTGCAGGTTTGGTTCCGTGGAAACTTCGACAGATCTAGGCGTCATGGCACCCCTGACTCTTTGAACTTGATGAAGAGGAGCACATAGGCAAGGCAAGGCGAACTAGCAAGCGGAGAAATCGCCGTCAGTCTGTGACTTGGGTCGGAATACCTCCCCGACGAAGTTGGCTGCATGGCCTGATTTTCAGTGCAGTAAATGCTCATCATTGGATGTCATCAATGGATGGCCGGGTGCGCATTTTCTCCTCGTCAGCCTGGCGCACCAAGGTTTGACTGTTGAGTTCGGAGGCTCTCTGCATTGCCGTAATCTAGCGTGACAGCTGCAGAGGCTTGCGTCAGGCGCTGGGCTAGGCTATCTCGCGCTTGTTCGTTGAAGACGTTTCGCCGACCACGATTGACAGATCGAACACTAATGACCCTCCTGAACGCCCAACACGAGAGATGACTGCAATTAGAACTGCCAAAGGGACTGACATGATCTTCTGCTCGGCATATGAGGTTATGCTATTACAGCTATCACCAATTTGCGGGCCGCGAAGGCGAGTAGGAGAGACGGAAGGTACATGAGTCTGCATCTGCATCTGCAGAGATCGTGTGTACTGTATCTGTGGGTTTCGTTTCTTCCCCGCCTGTGCCGGGTTCACATCGTTAGCTCAGCGTCGATTCTGTTCATCTCCGTGTCCGCGCTATTGGAACGCAAGTTAGAGACGTGCAAATCTGACGCGGAATGGCGCACGGAACCCGACGATCTGGACCCTCTCAGCCCTCCGCTGTTGCAGCTAATCCGTTGCTGCCAGACAATTTCTTCTATTCAACGACCAATCTCTCGACTCTCGACTGCTGTACAATCGTATGCGAACGCTGGAGACAAGATCACGCGTAGCAGAACATTGTGTACAGGCGGGTCGCACGTGATGACAGCAGGATGCGGCAGGTTGAAGAGCAGATTGAACGTCTAGTGTATGCATAAAATCTGTAATGTTACCGCCGTTCAGCCTTGCTGATCGATCTTATAAGCCCAATCTACCCGTGCGTAGGGAGTGGCAACGTCGGCTCGTATATCTTCTAGGGTATCAATGTCTTGTAATAAGTCGGCTCTCTTCCTCTGGAAAAATGCCTAGATGTTGTTTTTTGCAGCTGAATGAACACACCGGCCTGTACAAGCCGATGTGACCCCTGTAACAAGTTTTAGAAGGATTGCCACGGACGGGAACTCAATAAAGCCTTCGATAGCTGCATTCTACAAAGTTTTGGCAGGAGGTCGCTTGTACGGGTACAACGGACTCAGAAGCTGAGGGTTTGGCTTGGCCGTATTGACTGCAACGTGGCGGCTCCAACCGAATCTAGTTTGTTTGTCTTAGTCGTAGCGGATGTCTAGCTGCGAGTTTGTCTCCAAAGCTGAGGAATCTCCCGAAGGGAAGGGCGACAGCCTTACAAAAGCAGCCCACATAAGGGCCGCAAATTGGGTCACGTGCTAGCGCGAAAATATCTTGGCGTTGTGCATGCACGAGTGAGCGTCAAGCGCCTGCAAGCCGCGATGTCGTTACCACAACCACCACTTGCCATGGACGGACGAATGGCGTCAGGCGACGCACTTGATGTCGACCTCTCGACTTTCAACATCGCGGAATTCCTCAGGACCCCACACAATGCCCGCCTTTACCAGGAGGTTCAGAAGCTAAAGATACTCATCAACGAGCTCGTGGACTTTCAGACTGCGCATCCACTCAATGAGCGGGCTTCCGCTGAGAGCGAGAGGCAAGTCAAGACTGATATTGAGAAGAAGGAGAAATACGTGAGAGCACAACTCTCTGTCATTAAAACCTTGTACCGACAGAGCGTGTTGCGCGTACGTGAAGAAAAGGCGAACACCGCCGACGTCAAGGCGGTGAATGATGCATTGATCCTGGGGTTGCACAACCTCAAATATGAGGAGCAATCGTTGCGGTCTGAAATATCTGCCGCGGAGAACTATGAGTAAGCACAAGCCAGCATATTGCGAAGAGGAACAAAGCTTACAAGGCCTTGCGCAGTCACAAGTACATGAAATTACCACTCATATCTATTGAAAGGTATCTCGAAGAATTCCCCGAGCACAGAGATCTGTCCGAGCACGACCTCATGACGGCACGCATCGAGCACGAGCATCAAGTCCGTCTGAAACTGGAGGAGAGGAGACAAGAGAAGCTCAAGCAGAAGCAGAAGCTCATAGCGGAGGTGAAGAAGGGCAAAGATGATCTCACGAAGCTTGACACTATGGTAGAGAAGTTCATCGAGGCTGCGGAGCCCATCAAGAAGGTCCTTGCTACTGAGTAGACAAGCCTTCTACGACAGCGAACACCATCTTCTTTCGGCATTTGATACCCTATACAGCGAACAAAAGCTAAATCGACTTCCTCAGCCCAGCTCGGTGCAATGTCTCCTGTTATCGAGGTGCTTGCCGAATTCATGACAGAAGCCGTCAAGCGCACAATACACGGCAGGTTATGACTCTGACAATAGGTAAGCACACCACAGACCAGTTCCTGCATCATCTTCTGGGCAGAGCGAGTCTCAGCTTTCCACAGGCGCTAGTCCGATGGCTGCCTGCTTACTCGAGCAGCATAATGCGAGCATCCCTGCTTATCGATAAGGTTAGCGGCATCCCATCGCGTCCGCGTCCAGTATCGTTCTCCTCCATGTCCGCTGCTTGCCTCGGTCGCCCGACATGGTTTGTATCCACGTCGAAGCAGAGGTCCTGGCTCTCAGGTCTCAAAGTATTGGTGGTTGCTCCCGAGCGTTTCCGAAAGTTGCATCGCTCCCAACGCCACCGAATCACCAGGATCTTGCTGAGAACTTGGAGACCTTACACACTCTTTTTGCTGCTGTCCACCATTCGGACGAACATGAGGAACCCCCTCACAAGCGGCGCAAAATCAATACCAGCTGTAACGATGGCCCTCAAACAGCACAGAATCAAGCAGATCAAGATTTGGTCTTGGCGAAGGTTTCTATCAACTTGGTAAGACTTCATTGTAGACACTAATTATGTCAGTCTAATAAAGCTTCAGGACTTTACTCAGAGTATGGACACAGCACAATCAGCTCATGCAGTAGCGAGGAATGAGAAGCCTCTTGTTCTTCACTTAGAGCAGTTCTTGGAATGTGACGCTGGCCAATTTAGGATCGTGCTCTTCGAGGAAGCCACCCACGCAAACGTCGATCTCTTCGCCACCACCGATGTCGCCTCTCTCCAAATTGTTAAACCGCACCTCAAGGCCATTGAATCGCTAGCGTATACACGTTATGGTCGCAAGTCTCGGACTAAACCGCGAGCTGCGTTCGCCAGATGTTCACTTTGCCCGTCATCGGAGACATACAAATTAGACGTGGAGATTTGCTGGGCCTTGGGGATGTCTGTCGTAGAGAACCCTTCCGTGAGCGCACATATCATGAAGGAGGATCTACGCTTGCTTTCGAGATATTTTCCTGGGGCGTCTGTGCAGGCCGATAAGCGCTGGGCGCTTTCAGATTTCTACGATTCCGTGTACGTTCCCCCGTTCGACCTACAGATATCTCCGCAAATTCAACACAAGCTGGCGGATACAATGCTCTATCCATTCCAGCAAAGAGCTGTCGACTGGCTGCTGAGACGAGAGGGCGTAGCGTACACTGCAAATGGACTGCTGGAACCTTTTTTAGAGGACGTCCCGCCCGCATCTTTCAACCTAGCGCAAGACGCAAATGGCACTGCATGCTATGTCAGCATGCTTCGTGGCCTTGTCGTATCTGACTTGAACATTGCAAAAGGTGATACTCTTCAATCACTGAAAGGTGGGATCTTAGCAGAAGAAATGGGTCTTGGCAAAACCGTTGAGCTAATCGCTCTGATCACACACCATCAACGGCAGGTCCAAGATCCAATGGTTTTCGATCAAAACATAGGGGCTCACGTGAGAGTGTCAGGTGCTACCCTGATCATCACCCCTCCAAGCATTCTCGAGCAGTGGCAAAGCGAGATACACATGCACGCACCGAACCTTAAAGTATTCCACTACAAAGGCCTGCCTCCATCCACCGCGCCAAAAAAAGAGCATGCAGCGGCAACGCCTGAGGAGTTATTGCGCTACGACGTAGTTTTGACAACGTACGGTGTGTTATCAAAAGAAATTCACTATGCCACCCCGCCTCCTGATCGGTCTTCTCGACACGAGCGGCGTCATGAACGTCGAAGAAGTCCACTTGTTGACATATCTTGGTGGAGAGTCTGTCTTGACGAGGCTCAGATGGTGGAAAGTGGAGTCAGCAATGCGGCCAAAGTCGCACGTGTCATACCTCGATGCAATGCTTGGGCCATATCAGGAACCCCGCTGCGAAAAGACGTGCAAGACCTGCGCGGGCTACTTACTTTCCTGAGATGCGATACTTTTGCACAAAACAAGATCGTCTGGAGCCGCTTAGACAAGTCAACATTCCACGCCATATTTCATCAGATCACTTTACGGCACACCAAGGATAAAGTTCGTAACGATCTACGTCTTCCTCCGCAGAAACGAGCCGTCATCACAATCCCCTTCACTGCGATCGAGGAGCAAAATTATGCTGATTTGGTTCGTCAGATGTGTGACGAGTGTTGGCTAGGACCAGAGGGAGAACCGTTGAATGCAGAGAGTGATCCCACCAGCCCTGAAACACTCGAGCGAATGCGTGAGTGGCTAGTTCGTCTGCGACAGACCTGCCTGCACGCACATGTTGGACGCAAGAACAAGCGAGCTTTGGGTGCAAGAAATGGTCCTCTGCGAACAGTTCACGAAGTTCTGGAAATCATGATCGACCAGAATGGTACCAGATGGAAGGCTGACGCACGCGAGATGATTCTTAATCGGATCAAAATGGGTCATGTCATGGCGTACGCTGGTGATGTTGATAATCGCGCTGAGACTTCCCTACCCTTCTACGACACAGCTCTAGAAGAAAGTAAAGTTTACGTCAGCATGTGTCGACAAGATTTAGAACAGGAGCAGAAGAGGCTTGGTGTCTCTACAGGTGTCTTGAAACATGATGAAGCGTCCGACGCTGAAGAAGCCGCGGAAAGAGAGAATATGGGTAACATCTCTGCGCTCCGCAGATCTTTGCGGTCGTTCTTGGAGCTTGAGCATATGTGCAAATTCTTTATCGCCACAGCACATCACCAGATCAAAGATTTCCTTGACGCAAGGCAGCCTGAAACAGAGCAGGCTCTTCGTGAAGAACAATTGGAGACAGACTGGTACGATCAAGCCAAGGCAACCAGACGCGAACTACTTTGGGACGTCAAGAATGCAACACAACGACAAATGAGGAAGGTTGAACATGGCCGACCATATCACCACCTACCTACCGTTGACGAACTCCCCGATCTTGGTGGCATTGAGAGTCGCAGAGTCTTGGAGACGATTGACGAGATTAGTGACTTCTTGAACGCGCAAGCGGAAAAGATCCAAGAATGGCGCATGAAGACTGTGGAGATTTTGCTGATGCGTCTCACCGATGACGATGATGATATGGAGACCACCGGAGAGGAATATGAAATTTCTTTGAAGGCGCAAGACGAATTGTATGTTTCTATCATGGCACTTCGCACCCTAGTTGCGGACCGAAATCTTGCGATTCATGGGTTACGCGATAATCTCATTGAAGAAGAGCTGAGATCTGCTGAGAAACGAGCTCTGAGCAAAAACGAAGATGAAGACAAAGGTCATGCGCCTGAGCTTCTTCTCGAGTTTGTAAAACAACGACGAGAACTTATGTCTACCCTGCATGGTGGCTCCTTGAAAGGTCTGATAGCCGAGATCCGCTCAAAAATCACTCCTTTGCAGTGGAGAGCAGAAAACGATGATCATCGCGCTGCAGTCGAGTCAAGTGTGCTCCAGAAGCTTCTGGGCAGCGTCCAGCTCGTCCTGTCAAAACAAAGCAAAGTTTTGCTTGACTTAGAAAAAGAGCAAGAGTTGTTTCGAGGTGCTATGAACCAGCGTCTGGAGTACTACCGACAGTTTCAGCACATCTCGGATACTGTTGCGGCATATAAAGAAAAGCTTGACGATAAATTTGATAAGGCTACTTTTCAGATCTTCGACTATCGGCGAAACAAGAGTCTCGAAGGTGTGACTGCTTTGAAGGCGAAACACGCCTATCTAACCAACTTGCGAGCTGAGGACCAAAAAAGCGAAGGCGCGGATTGTATCATATGTCAAGAAACCATCGAGGTTGGGGTTTTGACGACCTGCGGTCACAAGGTTTGTGTTTTCTTTCCTCTTACTGTCGAGTCAGAAGCCCTAACAGCCAACTTAGTACTGCAAGGAGTGTATCAACCAGTGGTGGCATGCACACCGAACCTGTCCACTATGCAAGCAGAAACTCAGGAGCTCCGACTTCAAGGACATCAGCCTCAAGCCCAGCGAAATACCCACCAAGTCCGATACCCCACCTGTCCAAAGCCCTCAGCCAGCATCATCACCCAAAATGCCGAACATGTTAATCTATTCAGATCTTTCTGACACAACACTCAAGGAGATAAAAACGATCGATCTTGCCGGTTCGTACGGTTCCAAAATCGACATGCTTGCCAAACATCTCCTTTGGATTCGGGCTAATGACCCCGGTGCAAAATCCGTTGTCTTCTCTCAATACCGCGACTTCTTGGAGGTATTGGAGACCGCTTTCCGTGCATGGAAGATCGGGTGCTCGAACATACGTGAGAAGAATGGCATCGAGAAATTCAAAAGGGATCCAGCCACCGAGGCTTTTCTACTTGACGCCAAATCAGACTCTTCGGGGCTGAATCTTGTCAACGCCACGTACGTCTTCTTGTGCGAACCGCTTATCAACCCGGCGATTGAGCTGCAGGCTATCGCCAGAGTGCATCGCATTGGCCAACATCGCCAAACAACCGTCTTCATGTATCTCATCGGCAATACCGTTGAAGAAGCCATCTATGACATTTCCGTTGCTCGCCGTTTAGCACACATGAAGAGCGCGGAAACATCAACACCAGAAATCGCCTCTGGCATGGCGACACCTGTGGCCGCTCAAGAGAAGACCTTGGACAAGGCGAACTCGGCGGAAATGGAGGCTGCACCGCTTAGCCAGTTGCTTAGTAAGGGCGGTGGGGGTGAGGCGGTGCGGAACGACGACTTGTGGCAGTGTTTGTTCGGGAAACCGAGGAGAGGGGGTAAAGAGGGTGTAGTGCGGGGAGAGCAGCAGATTAGGATCACCACCGGTCTCTAAGAAGCAATTGGTCACTGGCGTTCAAGGTACATACATCATATGATAGACTTTGGTGGAAATGTAGCATAGATGTTCATCCTAGATAATCGTATTTTTGCGCCACTTGCTGCGCCAAACAGGTTTGATGATTGATTTTGGGTCGCTGGGCTTCATTTTCAGCGAACGATACAAGCATTATTTCACAGTGAGCTGGGCAGTCGTGCTCCAAGAAGATGGGAAGATGCGTTCGTTGATTAATTACGACTCTCTGCAAAGACTATGCTGGTAGAGCTTGTACGTTCCCTCTTCCTGCGCCCCTTCACCATGAGTCACCGGGGATCTAGGGATCGCTGCCGAATCGATAGACGCATGACTGGGAGTTAAGGAAGCCACTTCAGGGGCTCAATCGCCTGCATAGTCGGCAGATAGTCCTTGGGGGAGAAGTACAGAGGGAGGATCTGTCAGCACTCGCGATGCAAGCCTGCAGGGTGTCTCACCAGTGGTGCTGAGGAGCTGGTCAGCCGTGACTGCCCTTCGGACTGGCTGGGGTGCATACAACGCCAGCTTTGATACCGACCGGACCAGCAGCGCGTTTTCGTCATTGTCGCACTGCTCTGTCAATGGTACGCAGTGCGAGATATTATCATGAATTACGTCTTGAATCTTCTTTTTGCCTTCTGCAGAGCTGCCGACTTCACTGTGTATATGCTCGCCAAGGTTGGACATTGGGTATACTTTAGCCTTCTCTCGAAATTCGAGATAGCTCGCGGAACGAGCCCATGTCTCTGCGCGGCCGTTCAGCGTGGGACAAGCTGACACTGGTGAGGATTGATACCATACTGAGCGAGCGACATACGGACTGCCCTGCTTGTGACTCATAGCTCTTGAGCGCTTGAGCGAAGACTGGGTTGCATCTGTGTTCAGACGGGGCAAAGACTTCCGTCGGATGATTGCAGCTGGCCGTGTCAAGGAACTCGGAGTCTATATTTTGAGCCACGTGGATTTGAAGAGACATGGGAAGTCTGCAGATGTACAAGCCCCGGATGCTTCAGGGGAGATACAGGATACCCAATCGTAGATTTTGGTTCCCGATATGGTGGGTTCTGCACCGAGCCCTGCTCCTCAGTGGCTTGATACTTTTTCTGCAGTCGCTTGTTCTTGGAGTCGAGCTTAAATTCCTCCGGTGCTTTCATCGTATACTGGAGCCACTTTGAATCCAAGCGATGACCACAATGGTACGTTTTTGTCGGTATCCAACCCCAAGTGTTGTCACTGAAGATACATGCCCGGTGGGAAAGGCCGCAAGAAGGACAGATCTGGTTAAGTCGTAGCCCGTTGTGATCCGAAGCTACCTTCAGGTTCTTGCCCCAGGGTATCAAGACCTGCGTGGTCTCGCAGTTTCCGCACTTCTCGTGTTTGGAGGGATAAGGACCTGTCTCTTGAATTAGATCGTTCTCTGTTCCACAGCAACACACCCACAAGCCATCAACGTGAGTTGTCATGGACTAGAGGCAATCATGATCAGCACCAGCGCTGTACTGTGTGATGGCCGGTGTTCGCGCCGATTCTGCTGGCTGTGCGCAGTTCAACTGCTGTTCGACGATTAGCGGAAAGTCCACGTGCGTTTTCTCGACAACTTCAGCGTCGGATCCGGTCTTCTTCTGTAATATAGAAATCATGATTGAAATTAACGTGTATTAATGTTGCCAAGCGGTTGTATGTGTGGTGTCTGGTTTTTCATGTAAGAGATGACAGACATAAGTATCATCGAGGTGAGTAGTGAGAACATATCGGAAGGCCCTACGAATTGCGGGCAGTACTCTACATTGGGCCTGCAAAGCGTCTCTCATGGTTCACGCACAATGCCCAGAATACTGGCGTGAGGCTTGAACGAGACCTCAAGTCGTGCCAAGAGCGGGTTATTTTGACTGGGCGTGACAGAAGATGGAAACAGATTATCGTTTGTTTCACACCAGCGATGTGTTATATAAGTTTTCTTGCCGTCGATTGCTGTAATAGCTTATTCACGAGGAGATCTGGGCATTGATCCGAATGTGTGGCTGTTTAGGGTATTGTGTGCCTGGGGAAGTCAGATGCTTGAACGGGAATGCGCCTCGGAAGTGAACCAGTGCATTTTCATGTCCACAATAGTACGTCCACACTCCGTTTCGTTACGCACATGGATTAGCATGTGGGAATTACGCCATATCGGGGTCAAAGCCTTGGAGGGAGTGCGGAACACTAGTGTCTTTTTGTCATTAAAAGCAAACGCTCGACCCGCGAGGCGGTGAGAAAAGTGGTTCCATGGGTCTTCGTTTTGAACAGTATTGATGCGAGGATCATGATGGTAATGTGCGATAGAAAGTAAACTGTTTCTTTACTACAAGGGAATCGCCGGACAATATTGTGTATGGTCGTACATGCAATGGAACCTCGAAGCAAGCTTCCATTGTTGGCAGAAGGTGTCAGGCGTTAATCTTTCATGGTGTCGAGCGCCAGTGAGCAGAACCACTATGGTCCCGGCTGGAGTCGACATGCCGGTGTAGCTGTTATAGGCCGTTGAGAAGCTGGATTGCTGAAGGTGACATGGTAGTCACTATAAATACTCGGAGGATGAGGTGAAAACCATTAAGCCCGCCAGCTAGCAGACAGGCAATACTATAACCATTGTCAAGGAATGGCACAAAGAAAGCCAACGATGTTGTGCAAAGCGAAGACCTGCAGGATTAGGATACTCTCGCTTGCTTTCTGGGTAAGTTGCAAAGGATAGATGGTAGATAAGAATGAAGAAGAAAATAGATTGCCAGTGGCATCAATATGGATGTCAAATACACAACACAAACAAAGAACAGCCTACTCTGGCTTGGTGGCGTGTTGCCTCGGACCGTCTAGCACAGCAAACAGTCTCATGTGAGCCGAGCAAGGTGTTTCTGAAACAAAAAGAGAGACAACTAGCGAGAGGCATGATCCTCTCTTCGAAAGAAGACCATGTGCCTTATGCAAGTGAAGGTGCGCGATTTAACCTGCTTTCCCGCTGACGAGTCATGATTAGACGGGAAGTACACTGGTGTGTGCTTCTCCTTGTCTTATTGCAAAAAGCAGCGAACGTCGATAACCTTGGAATGACATAGACAGTTTGCGAATTGATGTATGATATGACAGGAAGTGTCTAGATTGCATGAGACTCCACAGAAACCTCGCTCGTTTTGTATATGTGGCCTTTGTGGCTGCTGTTGCCTTCGCTGGTCGAGGCCATCGATCTGTCTTCGCTTTTCCTGCTCAAGCTACGTGCATCTACACCACTGCCCATCTCTGTATACATTCCATCTGCAGTAGGCAGCACCGACTCACTCAACTGTCTGTTGTTTGTCCGAGCGCTGCCAATGGTCGTTCGTTTCCACCTTGAGCCAAGACCAAGCTCTATACCATCCTCGGCTCCTCTGGTGCGAGTGCGGCTTCGTGAGAAAGATGATCCAAGCAGTTTTGGTAAAACCTTCACCACAACCGGCTTCACGCCTGGTGCAGAAGCACATAGTAAACTGACATACAGCTCCGTGGATGTCCAGATTGACACATCATATTGGTCCCAGCTCGGCTCGAAGTTGGGCATAGTTATCGACCGGCTAACCCGTACCATACGGACTATACCAGCGGCAACAGCGAGGGAGCCAAGAAGGACGATGCCCGTCAAAGCCCATCTTTGTCGTTGATGCAACTGCAATTCGAGGACACGGGGTAGAACGATGGCTATGAGCGCGACATCAATAGACACGTTAAGGCTTCCATTGAGGAGAAAGCCGGGCAGATCCCTCAGGCACTTCCCAGCCGGACGCCCTTCGGTCCAATAGACTTGAACAGGCCGACATTGAAAGGCGACTTCGAACATGAAGGGAAATGTCAGAAGTACCAAGATGACCAGTAACCCCTGTATCATGCGGCGACCGCGCTCATCTGTGTAGAAGATGCGAAGGTATGTCAAGCATATGCTCATTTTCGAAAGGGCAAGCGCGGGGAAGAGAATGATCTGAGCCGCGTACGCGTACTTCTGCGACGTGATAGGGGCCTGCGGATTCTCCATGGATATTGCAACGGCGTGACGACCAGCGCCATTATCGATTTGGCCATACTGACAGACGCTGTAGCCGGTACAAAAGACCTGATGGAACGTAAGTTTACACAACAAGCATGCTGAAGCAACTTGACCTACCCATGCCGATGCCAGGACATAGTCTTCCGCTCTCCATGCCTTGATGATGGCGACTCGAGAGTACGCTCTCGCAAAGAAAAACAGTGATCCAAGAGCCTGAACTACGATGTTGCCTATAATCATCTGTGGTTGACGCGTTTCTGCAAATAAGCCCGGTGGGAACTGTAGCTTGTGTCAGCAATAGAGACCTATAGTATGACAGTTCCGTGTAGTACCTGCGGATTGCCATTGGCTTGACGCATGACACGGTGAAAGAGACCCATTGGTATGCATTCATGTTCGCATTTGAAGGGTGAGGTTGATACATGACCGTCTGTCAGAATATGCGGGGAGTAAAAGAAAGTATCTCGAGGAGGGTCGCCTTTGCACTATCAAGGTTGATGCCCGAACATACACGTTCGATGTCGAATCAGCGTACCCCAGACGCTGGCACCCCAATGCTAGTGCGAGACGCGAGCTCCCGCAGTTTGAGGACAGCGTAGTAAGCGTATAGAGTTTCGGTAGCTCCGTCATGTACAGCGGCAGTGGCTGTACACTAGCAAAGCTGGGCTGCGACATGTGCAAGTGCCAATTCTATAATCATAACATATACACTGTAAATCTGGCAGTACTCTTGAGCTTTATGGGGGCAAATCGTAAAGTGTTGCGTGGCTAGAAAGCTCGGACAGGTCATGGGTATCAGAGTCCACGACCCACAGTGTCGATCTAGCTCACGTCGTGATTGAACATCGTCAGTCTGATCCTTGAATGAGCTGACCTCAACATCTAGACCGTAAAGTCTTAGGCGCCCATGCTGGCAGTCGTCTTCGAACCGGAGATGCGAAGGGATGACCCAGTCTTTGGAATTTTTGGGTCCTGATTGCGATCAGCTGTGGGTCAGATTGCTGCGCCCTGACGTCCTGTCGTCTCATTTTTTGGTGGCGTCGTTGTCATGAACGTTGTCGGGTTCATCCTGAAACCGCAAGCGCGACAGACGAGGAGTCGTGGGTTGTGCTAGTCTGCCACGTATATTTGTGGCAACTTTGCCGCTTCTATTTTGCCCGTGAAATCTTCGTGAGCTTCGTTTTGACAGTACGCTATCCACTGTTCCGGAATCTCGAGATTTCGCTGGGCTGCTTACAGAATGCGCTTGCTTCAACAAGGCTGCGGATTTTTGGTAGAATCGTGGTGATGATCTGTCGAGCTTGGTCCTGGTTATAAGTGATGTTACCGTAGGGAGATCGATGTCGCGTTTGCTGCGCTGTAACTAAGCATAGCGACTTTGCCTCCTGCCTGTTTAGTTGCACACGAAACAGAAGGAGCGGATGATCCAGAGCCAAAGCTTTCGACAGCCGGAAGAAACCTCCTCACATACTCCTTATGTACAATACATATCGCTCTCCACGGGTTGAAGATAGAATAACCTGCCATGTTTACAATGCCCCATACCGAGCGGATGACGGCAAACTACCGGTGTCAGCGCAAATTGGCCAGCTGTTGGGAGTTGAGTCGATAGAACAGGTCCGCGGAACTTGCATGATTCAGCTTTGTTATGTCCGGCAACACAAGGCTGTTGTCGAGCTCGAGCGCTCTATGTTCTCGGTGCATTATCTAGTTCACTTGCAGGCCTATGTTTGAAGCTTACGCTGTTCATGACTTCGAACTCGTCACTGTGAAATACTTTCGATGCATTCCTCACGCGGCCGCAAACTGTGGGCGCCAGGAAGTTTGAGCTCTGAAGGACGACTAAAGGCACTACCGTATCGGGCTGGAATCGAAGCGAGCGGAAAGGCAGATATCGAGAATGTCAAGTGTTTGTCGAGCAGTCATCGTGTGCCGAGACGACGTTGATATCGTATCAGATAAGGCAGGTACCTGACGGAATTGTTCGCTCGGCGCTCGTCATTCCGAAGCTCGAGCTTGAGCACCGATATTTCCAGCTCCCCTCGTCAACCTTTACCACTCAGTTGAAGCGTCGCAGCTTCTCCGCCCCCGACATGCTTCTGCAAAACCTCTCACTCCTGTCGCTGGCACTGGGAGGCTTCGCAGCTTCCCTAAAACCGACTTCTTCGGATGTTACCGCGCTTGACTCGTCGACCTCGAAAGAGCTGCTCGCATTGCACAAGAAGCTGGTTGAGATAGAGTCAATTAGCGACAATGAGCTAGAAGTAGGGAGATGGCTGGCCTCATATTTGAAAGACAATGGCTTCACTGTGGAAAAGCAGGAAGTCGCAAAAGACCGCTACAACCTCCTCGCCTATGGCAGCAAACGCGATACCACCATCCTCCTATCCTCCCACATCGATACCGTTCCGCCATACTGGCCGTACTATTACAACAAGACTACTGATGTTATCGGTGGTCGCGGTAGTGTGGATGCGAAAGCTAGCGTTGCAGCGCAAATATTGGCCGTGGAGGGTCTTGACAAGGCTGGCGAGGCCAAAATCTTGCGTGACGACATCTCGCTGTTGTTTGTCGTAGGCGAAGAGACCGGTGGCGAGGGGATGAAGGCCTTCAGCGCCTGGGAGAAGCGTCCTCAGTATGACATTGTCATCTTTGGCGAGCCTACAGAGGGCAAGCTAGTCTGCGGTCACAAGGGTATATTGGGCTTCGAGATCCACGCTACGGGCAAGGCAGCACACTCGGGCTACCCATGGCTCGGTGTGAGCGCCAATGATATCTTGGCTGAGACACTGGCCTCGCTGCTTGAGCTGAGGCAGCACTTGCCGTGGAGTGACAAGTACGGCAACACGACCATGAACTTCGGCCGCATTCAGGGCGGCGTTGCGGCTAACGTTGTCGCGGAGACAGCAAGCGCAAAGATCGCGACGCGTCTCGCAGCCGGCACGCCGAAGATACTCCAGGGGCTTATCCTGAACGCTACGAAGGATATCAAGGCTCGTGCACAGCAGCAGGGTGGAGATCTGGAGTTCGATTGGAGCGGGAACGGTTACCCTCCCGTGGATATCGACTGTGACATTGACGGCTTCGAGAAGCTGACCGTCAACTACGGCACAGATGTGCCCAATCTCGAAGGCGATCACAGGCGGTACCTGTACGGGCCGGGCAACATCTTTGTTGCGCATTCCGACCACGAGGCGTTGAAGAGGAAGGAACTGGAACAGGCTGTGCTCGATTACAGGCGGCTAATCATCCAGGCCTCCAAAATGGAGCCAAAACAGCGTGGTTCTAGCTTTGATGACGACCAGGTCGAGCTGTAGATGCGTACCATGTACATACCGATATATCATGAATGCCATACTAGTGGCTCTCAAACAGGGCTCTGTTCATGTTTCTTGATGTGGCCGTCATTGAATGCTCATGTGCGCTCGAAGTCGACATCACGTTTGCTGTATTCGCGAGTCGACATGACCAGATCGCCTTGAACTAGCTTGCCTGCGTCCCAAAACTCAGCACAACGCATTTAGCCCGCAGCAAGCGCTGAGACACATGCGCTGGTTTTTTTCATTGTAGCTGCAAACAAGGTCCGCGAGGGGTGACCGCGTCGCCGTGTGCTTGGCTCGGATTCCATGCACGATATATACCGCTACCAACCCAACCTTTCCATCAAACCACCCAGCTGGTTTTGTAGTGTAGCGGTTATCACTCCGGATTCTGATCGTTTCAGTGTCTTCCGGCAACCCCGGTTCGATTCCGGGCAAGACCTTCTTTTTGGGATTTTTTGGACATCTTTTTTGCGCTTGGGGCGGGGGCTAAGATGGGGTTGGCCCGTGGTGGGGACAAACGGGGACTGCCGAGGCGAAACGAGGCAGAAGCGGATGGGCTTTCCTCGTTGACGTCGTACTTCGTGTTTGGCAGTCGCGTGGTGCATGGTTGGTTAATGTGCTGTGAATCATGCCTTTGGTGGACGAAAGAATGGGCCTTTGCGGTTGGGATCGGTACCTCACTTGCTACGACGGGCTGCTGGTGAAAACTAGAAAATACAAGATGCACGCGCCTTTTGGCAAGCGGTTCGGCAGGTCGAGGCCAAGATCGCTCTTGTAAACGCAGACAGGAGACACGAGTGAAGTTGTTCATGTTCATTATCGATCCCTCCTTCTCGAGGTTCCCTATCTACACCCTTCCAGCACTCTATTCGTAGCGTACAGAAAGAAAACGTGCAAAGGCTGCGCAGTGCTCTTGACAAGCACGCCGCCTGGTATCGACTCCTTCGACAGGTTCGGAAAAAAAAAGAAAAGAGGAAAATGCGATGCATGAACGCTGCAAAAACGGTTCCAGACATGTGAGCGCCGAAGCGCCAGGCGCGAGCTCTTATCCTCCTCAACCAAGTCTCAACAAAGGAACTTGTACACCTTCTTCCACCTGGGCCACTTTTTCCGCTCCTCGCGCTCCTCCTCGATCAATGCCTCGATGTTCAGCTCGCGGATGCCCGTGTGCAGATCCATGTTGTGGGAGCGCACGACTGAGGTGCGGTAGTAGAATTTGTAGGGGATGTAGAAGGCGATGGTGACGGGGAGCGCAAGGTATACGCTGAAGAAGCGCTGCAGGCGGACTGAGGTCGAGAGTTCGCCGTAGCCGAAGGGTGCAAACGCGACCCAGAACTGGGCGATAAGGACAAGCAGGTTGAAGATCAGGCCGACATAGGAGCCAATGAGACCCGGCTGCGAGCGGAAGGCGAGCTCGGAGAGACTGTGGCCTTGCACGCGCCAGCCCTTGCGGAAGCGGATGTGTGCCAGGCAGATGGAGAGCCAGGTGAAGACGGCGGAGAGTGCGGAAAGAGCGAGGAGCCAGTTGAAGACGTCGTCGCGGAGGTTGTCGTCTGCGCCGGCGAGGTAGGCAAGGAGGCCGATGGCAAGAGCAAAGGCGATGGAGACAAGAGGGCGGCCCTGGCGGTCGATGTAGGCGAAGATTTTGGGCGCCTGATGTTGCTCTGCCAGAGCAGCGAGGGTACGAGACGAACCGTAGATGGAGGAGTTGCCGACGGAGAGGACGGCGATCATGATGACTGCGTTAAACACCGAGGGTAGGCCTTCGATGCCAGCGTTCTGGATGGCGATGACGAAGGGCGAGGCGACGGCGTCTACGTTGTTCTCGCTTTGAAGAAGTCGAGGCTCGTTGTATGGCACCAACAGGCCAACAATGGTGAGTGAGACAATGTAGAACAAAGAAATTCGCCAGAAGACCTGCTTTACAGCGGTGGGTAGCGATTTGCGAGGATTGGCGGTTTCTGCTGCGGCAAGACCAACCAGCTCAGTTCCAGAGAAGGCAAAGGCTGCGTTGACGAAGACGCTGCAGAGCCCTTTGAAGCCGTTGTGAAAGGGCCCTGGGTCTCGCCAGTACTTGCCGCCGATGTAGCTGCCTTCTGGTCCGCCACCGATATTGATGATGATGCCCAGGATGATGAAGCCGATGACGGCGGTGATCTTGATGATAGCGAAGATGAACTCAGCTTCTCCGTACCCTTTGACACCGAACAAGTTGATGACGACGATGAGGAGAAGAAAGATGGTGACGTAGACGTTGTTGTTGACGACGTGGTTGTCTTTGGTCCAGTACTCGATAGTGAAGGTTGCAGCGACAATCTCCAGTGGTAGCACGACGAGCCACTGCAGGGCGTAGTTCCAACCCATGGCGAACCCCCAGGCAGGGTCGATGAAGCGCGTCGAGTAGGCCGAGAAGGAACCAGCAACGGGAAACAGGACGGCCATCTCGCCCAGAGCGTGGACGGTGCAGTACAGCATGATACCGACCAAGCAGTACGCTATGACTAGCGCAGCGGGCCCACCATTTGCCAGGGCTTGACCGGAGCCTACAAAAAGACCGGTACCTGGGACGAGATCAGCAGTGCACGGCAAGGCGCGTGCCAGACAACACACCTATCGAGCCTCCTATTGCAATCATCTGCAAGTGGCGGCCCTTGAGCCTGCGGGCGAGGGGTGAGTTTGCGGTGTTTGCGGCAGCTTGTTCGACGTCGTATGCGGTGCCGTCGATGCCGGAGCCGCCCTTGGGCAGCATGGTCGAGTTGGGGTCCCTCCGGAAGCTGTCCAGCACCCTCATGGCTATGCCGTCGCGGTGGACTGAGCTCTCGCCATAGTAGTCCGAGTTCTGCGACGCCCTCCCAAAGCTCTTTTCCGTGCCGTACATGTCGTCGTCGACGACCATGGTTGAGGGCGGGGGCGTGGACCAAATAGAACTGCAGCGGGTGCTGCGAGTCCGGGGTGTCGCTGCAGCGCAGCTTGGTGGGAGCTGCTCGTTCTCGTGGAAGGGGTCCTGGGCTGGGGGTGAAGGTCGCCGGGCGTGCTCAGGCGCGGACGGCAGGGCCCAGGCTTATTTCACAAATTCACCCAGGGCGCTGCGCCTGTAGGCCGGGGTCCAGTGACCGGGGTCCAGAGATACGGGACGTGATGCGCAGGCGCCGGGGGTGGGAGGGTATTGGGGCTAGGGCGGCGGAGCGTATCTGCGGCGCAGGCTCCCTCTGGCTGTCACTGGCCTGCGATGCAACGGCAGCACCAGCAGAGGCCAAACGCTCCGCCGTGGAGACACGGCGGCGAAAGCGGACTGGAGCAGGTGCGCGACGCTCGCTGAGCCCGCCTGCTGCCGCCGCCCACGAGGGCGCGGGGGCCCCCAGCATCACGGCCGCCCTGTGGTCCGGCGGCTCCTCGAGATGGTCAGGGTGGCAGGGCTGGCCAGGCTTTGATGGCGACATGCACCAGTGTCTTGGAGGCGGCGAGTCCAAGCAGGCCCCCCGTCCGGCCGCTGTGCGCATTGCCTCGTCGTGCGGCGTGCGCCGGCAGCGACCCATGGAACGTCAACCTGTCACCCTCGCAGCCAGCAGCCCTCGTCGCCCGCGGCTCGCGTCTCACGAGCGCCGTGCCACGCCGGCTCTCTGCGCTGCTCTGGCCGCCGCTGTAGGCGTGCCTCGGCGACGTCTGGTGGCGCCTGCGTCCGTGGTTCTCGAAGACGCCGCCCGTGCGCGCCTTCCTTATCAACCGAGCGAGCGATGATTGCGGCATGTGCTCGCAAGACCCACGCTGCCTCAGTGCCTCCGGCCTCCTCTCCCGCTCCATGCTATCTGGGCGCGACGGCGAGACGAGTGGCATCATGCCATCAGCCCGGCCTTGCATCGACTGTCTTCGATGCGTGGTGCTCCTGCTCGCGTCCTGAGGTGACATTTTGCGGCCCAGTGTGAACCTGCTGCGAGCCAGAGCCATTGGCGGAGAACCGCCGTCTGTCTGCGCTTGCCCCCCAATACGAACCCCAATATTGCCAGAGACACTGTCTGCACGCCCATCCCAGCACGGCTCATCTGTAGAGGGCGTCCCCGTGCAGTGGTTCGTTCTGCGTCGCTGTGCTCAGCTCACACCGCCGTCCCTCCCCAACGTGTCGCCATGAAGAACGCGTGAACTACGCGTCTAGACGAGATGAAGCTTACCGGCTGAAGTCAGTTGCATCACTTGCATCACGAAGCCATTCTAATGCAGCGGCTGCTCAGGGACAATCCTTCGTCGGCCGTATGCAGGTACAACTTCCACAACAATATTTCCACCCCTCGTTCTGCCTGCCGCCCTGACGGTTCCGCATCTGCCTGGTTGACGTGCGATTATGGACTGAAGGATTATGGACTGAAGGATCATGGACTGAACGATCATGGACTGAACGATCATGCTCTGTGCCGCCATCCGGCTCTCGAGTCGTTCACCCCGCGGCCCGAAATCGTGCGAGCACTGTGTGACGCTCTGTACTCTTGATTGCATCAGCACCGCCCAAATGTGTCGCCGACCGCATTGTGCCACCGCCCGAATCGATCAAGTACGTCCACATTGGCAGTCTGCTTCTTGGAACACCGTCCCTTGTATCTCGTACACAACATCTACTCGTCGCAGCGAGCGTCTCCCGTTTCCCTCCGGCCTTTTGTCACAAGCAGTTCTGTCACAAGCAGTTCTGTCACAAGCAGTTCTGTTCAAGCAGTTCTGTCACCAGCAGCTGCGCGGGATGATGCAGGTCCAGAGGATCATGCTTTGAGCTCGTGCCTTCCTCTCCCGGTTAAGCCAATATGCGCCACTGCACCCTGCACATTTGTAACGGCAAGTGAGCAGGCCTAACGCTTCTTGCGGGCTTGGAAACGGTGAGGCATTTCTGGCACGATCCGCAGTCTAACTGAGAAGAATTGGCGCAGCCCTGGCAGGTCCTGAGGCTGCAGAAACGGTCCGAACCACACATTCACGCGCATCTCTGCTTCTCCTTTCTGTACGAGGGTGCCATTGTCGATATTCATGCAGGTCTCGGGCGTCCTGTCTGGCGCCGCAGTGCATGGCCATGTCACTGCCAGCCTCCAATTCACCAACACACCGCTCTGATGAACCGCGACGACTCGCTTGCCCCCTAACACCCCCATCCAAGCCATCTCAGTCCAAATGTCTCGCTACACTCGCCCCTGACGTACGACGACAAAGAAGGCGAAATGCTCTCGTTGGCTTCCCTGGCCAGGATGTACATACGAGACAATCATATAGCAAGCCCTGACCCGCGTACTCGGCACCGGAATCCCGCACGTGCTCGTCGCATGGCCATATCCTACCTTACCATAACACTTGCGCACGCCCCTCGACCTAACCTTCCAACCCCGCCCTTCGCAGGGCAGCGCTCGAAATAACTTCCCCTTACAGCGCTCCCGTCAACCAGGTACCAGTCGCCATCGGAGCGGGAACGCACAAGCGGCGATGCCAGCGCATGACCGTCTCGCAGCGATGCGGCGCTATCTGGAAGCGACGAGGCTTGTGTTGTGCGAGGTGGCACCGCAGCGCTGCGAGGTGGGCTTATATCAGCTACAACCATGTGTTTATTTGTCACGAGCGTGCTGGCATGCAATGTCCTGACCGCCAGATTGTGCTGGTAATGATGACGCGTGGAGAGGCTGTCTTGTGTCGATCAAGAGCAGTGGAGTGTGGAGGTGTGGTCGAGGGGTGTCGAGCGTCGAGCCGTGTACTTGCACATTTATACGGCAAGGGGCGTTCTGAAAAGGCAGTGCAGACGAGATGAATATAGTCACACGGTCTTTGGCCGGCAAATACTATAGCCTTGGATGTGTTGCTCTTTACTTTTGCACAGATACTTACTATATTGTCTAGAAGATATAGGGACTCTTTATATCTCTTAACAGTACTTAGAAGCCTGCAAACTTGATAATCTATATTCTTACCTTTATCCTTCTACTCTCCTTATCCTCCTTCTCATCCTCCTTCTCATCCTCCTTCTCATCCTCCTTCTCATCCTCCTTCTCATCCTCCTTCTCATCCTCCTTCTCATCCTCCTTCTCATCCTCCTTCTCATCCTCCTTCTCATCCTCCTTCTCATCCTCCTTCTCATCCTCCTTCTCATCCTCCTTCTCATCATCCTCCTCCTCCTCCTCATCCCCGCCCTACGCCCTCTCCACAAACCTCCAAACCCCCTCCTCCGATCCCAAATAACCACCCAACCCCACCTACCTATCGCACCCATCATCCACACGTCCCTGTCCGTCCAGTCCGACACCCAGCATGCGGAACAGCCCCGACCGGACCCGACTCGGACGAGCCGGCATTGGGTATGAGGGTGTGACCCGGCATGCAGGACTGCACACGGGAGTCCCAGCAGCGCGCACAAAGAGGAGGGACGGGCGGGCACGATCGGACGACGGGAAAGGGGGGGGGGGTGGTATGCAACATCGGAGCGGCGCGGGGTGCAGACACGACGCACGACGCACGAAGCGCGAAGCGTGGCCAGAGAATGTAGTCTGTGACTTTGCTTACATTGACAGGACTGGACTGGACTGGACAGGACAGGGCAGGACAGGACAGGACGTGATGGAGAGTAGTAGTACCCATGATGATGATAGTAGCAGGTGATGTAGTAATAGAAGTAGTAATAGTAGTAGTAATAGTAGTAATAGTAGTAGTAGTAGTAATAGTAGTAGTAGTAGTAATAGTAATAGTAATAGTAGTGGATATGACAAGGTATCTAACGCAACGCAACGCAACGCAGTGCAGAGCAGAGCAGAGCAGCGCAGCTTGACAAAAAAGAGAAGAGCAGTCTAGTACTAATAGGCTCCAGCCTCGCCGTAGCGCGGTGCGGTGCGGGGCAGAAGAGGAAGAGGAAGGGGAAGAGGAAGATGAAGGGCAAGGGGAAGAGAAGTAGAGGTAGTGGTACCAAGGTAGGGCAAGCGAAGGAAAAAGATGTGAAGACGAGTGCGATTTTGTGGCCTGCGAAGCCGAAGCGTGGCGGGGGATGTGGACGGTCTGAGACATGGAGGAGGAATGGCGAAAGGCTGGAGAGGGGAGGGGGTTCATACAGAAGGAGGGAGAGAGAGAGGGAGGGAGAGAGGGCTGCTGCTGTGTGCGACTGTCCAGCACCACGCAATGCGAAAGGCTGGCCACAAAAGACACAAAGAGCAAAGGAAGCATGACGGCGACTGGCCTACTTCTTCTCCGCCCCCGCCTCCGCCTCCTCGCCCACCTCGACCACAAACTCGCCCGGCCTCAACCCAGGGCTAAAATCATCCACCTCCTCTACGCTCCCCTCGTCCTCCTCTTCCTCCTCGGTGATGCCCATGAAGTCCCCACTGCGCCGCCCCTGCCCACTCGCCGCCCTCTCATTACTGCTTCTCCGCCACGCAGCACCAACCCCACCGCTGGACGGGGTCCCGATACTCGGCCCCTTGAAAGGGCTGCGCTTGCGCTTTGCAAACATGATGCCGGGGCTGGGCGGCGGCTGCGTGCCAAACGCAGCACCGCCTTCGCTGAGGGGCGTGATGCCGAGCGCTGGTGCGCCGGCGCGGACGACGCGGATGTTTGAGGGGAAGGACGAGGACGTGGGTGTGGCAGGGAGGACTTTGATGCTGTTGTGCGGGGAGCGAGACTTGTGGGCGTGTGCGGAAATGTGGCCGCTGACGGTGGAGACGCTGGGCGAGGCGAGCGAGGCGCTGGACGTGGACGAGGCTTTGCTGTGTGTGTGTGCGTGGTGCGGCATGCTTCTTATGCTGCTGACGGAGGAGGAGGTGGATTTGCGGCCGCGCAGACCGCCCGAGGAGCGGCGGTACGAGGAGCGCGGGGTCTGCGGGGCGGGGGAGGCGGAGAGGCGCCGCAGCGAGCCTGAGCCGTGGGTTGTGACACGCGGGCGGACAGGGGCGCTGTGGACTGAGGGGGGCGGGTGGGTGTAGACGGAGCTGCGGTTTGCGGTGCTGGCGCGTCGGCCGCCGCGGGAGTCGCCGTGGGAGCGTGTGCTTTCGGGGATCCTGGGGGATTTCTCGCTGCTGGCTTTCGAGTTGGGCGAGCGTGCGCGTTTCGACGTCTCTTTGATCCAGTTCCGCAGCGAGAGGAGGTGGTTGATGAAGGGCTGCTTTCGGCGGCGCTTGGGCACGAAGCCGTTTGGGTGGAGAAGGTCGGGGTTGCTGCCCACGACCTGCAGCATGCTGCTGTGTGATCGCCTCTTGTGTCGGTCGAGGTCTTTCGCTGGTGGCGGTGGCCGGGACGACGAGTTGGACTGTCGCGCGTAGTCCTTCTCAATGGGCGGCGGAGGCTGTTCGCGCACAAGACTGGGGCCAGAACTCGACTCGGGAAGATCTGGTAGGTCTGGCACGGGAGGGGCACCTAGATGGTGGTTAGCACACGGGCAGATGAACGGCGAGTCACATAGTCACCATGGGTGCTGCGCCGGTTGACCGACCGTCCGCGACTCTTGGGCGGGTCTCCAACGACCGGGTAGTGCTGACCTTCCTCGTCTGTTTCTCTGATGGTGGGCGCGAGTTTGTCGAGCCGACTGCTAGCCGCGCTCAACCTCCTCAGGCTCTTTGCTTCGGCCTCGCGCTCCTTGCGTTTCCGCTCTCTCCGTCTGGCTTTGCGCTCCTCCTTTTCTAGCAGCAATGCCCACCAGCCTGCCAGCGAGTCGCAGCGCTGCGCGAGAACATTCTCTATAACCATGTCGATGTCGACGCCAGCAGCGCGCATGCGCTGCAGCACCTCCTTCTCGAGTTCGGTCGAGAAGGGCGCGGGCTGCTGCAGCTTCAGCGTCTCCTGCTGGCGCGGCGCATATTCCGACAGCCACGGGTTCGTGAGGACCTCGGCGAGGGTTGGTCGCAGAATGGGGCGCTTCGAGAGCAGCGACTGACACAGCTCTTTGGCCTGCGGGGGGAAGTTGTCCGGGTACGAGGGCTCTTCTTTCAGTATCTTCATCTTGGTGACCATCTCGTCGTCGTCGTCAAAGGGCAGCTCGCCCACCAGCAGCGCATACAGGATGATGCCCAGGCTCCAGACGTCGACCTTCTCGCCGGCGTACTTCTCGCCCTTGAGCATCTCGGGGGCGCTGTAGCACACGGTGCCGCACCATGTCTGCAGATAGTTGCTCTTGCCCTCGTACTCGCGCGTGAAGCCAAAGTCGCACAGCTTCACGTCGCCGTGCTTGTCGAGCAGGATGTTCTCGAGCTTCAGGTCGCGGTGGACGCACGACTTGTTGTGGACGTACGTCACGGCGCCCACGAGCTGGGTGAAGATGCGCTGGACCTTGGCGGGCTCGAGGGCGCCCTTGCGCAGGAGGTAGTTGTACAGCTCGTCGCCGGGGCAGTACTCGAGGACCAGCCAGACGAGCTCCTCGGTGACGATGACCTCGTACAGGCGCGCAATGTGCGGGTGGATGAACTGGCGGTGGTGGTGGATTTCGCGGGCGAGGTTGGCGTCGGCCTTCTTGGCCGACTTGAGCACGACCTGGGGGCGTCAGCATGTCGTGGGCGGCGAGCGTGCCGTCGGGCGCACCTTGGAGCCATTGCTGAGCTTGTGCGAGGCCAGGTAGACTTTGCCAAAGCTGCCCTTGCCAATCAGCTTGCCCAGCGTGTAGTTGCCGACGCTCTTGAGGTCCGTGGCCGCGAATTCACTGGGCGCGTCAGCATGCGGTCGCGCGCGCGGGCGGGCGGGCGGGCGGCTTACTCGAGAAGCTGCTTGTACGAGTTTGCGAGCTGGCGGGCTGTCAGTACGGCTGCATGGCATGCGCGGCGGCCCCGCGCGCGGCGGCGGCGGCCACGGCCACGGCCACGCACCTTCTTTCTCTGTGCTGCTTGTTCAGCGGTGGCCCTGGGATTCATGAGAAGCGCCACGTGTGCGTGGAGTCGGGCGTGCTTTCGCCGTCATCTAACACGGCGTGTGACGGGACGATTGGCCTGCGCCGGGCGTGGTGAAGGCCGCACAAGCCAGGCCGCGGTGCGTGGGGGGAGTCGCTGGCGGAAGAGCGTGGGCGAGGGCGAGGGCGGGGGCGAGGGCGAGGGCGACGGAGGCGCGCGTGTCCGCCGGCGTCAGGTGGGCAGGCTGCTGAGCGAGGATGCGTCGACGTCGGTCGCGAGCGGCGGAGCGTCACTCGAGCACCTCCTGAGACCGTGTTTCCCTACCCTGGCGCAGATCTTCCGGCGCCCTGCCGCCGCGCTCGACGGCCGTGCCTGCACTGGCCCTCGCCAGGACCTGTGCCCGCGGTCCTTTGGGCAGTTGGGGAGCATCACGGCGCACAGTAGTATTTTGCGTGTGTTGTGCGACAGCCGCGCGAGAAGTGACCCATGCGGTGGCAGGTGTACGACATGACGTGGTTAATGCATTCACTACTCGTCCGCCTCACGCTTGCTCCCTCAGCGTCAGCATGTGTCTGCGACAGCCTCTAGCTTGCTTCCTCAGCCCAACATGTGTCTGCAACAGCCTCACCATGTGTCTGCAACAGCCTCTCCATGTGTCTGCAACAGCCTCTCCATGTGTCTGCAACAGCCTCACAGCTTGCTGCCTCTCGGCGCAGCCTCCACATACGTCTGCCCCAGCCTCAGCATATGCACCGCCTCGCCCACCATGTCGTCCACAATCTGCTTCGCGGGCTTGATGTCCTGGATGACGCCCGCAACCTGGCCCATCAGGAACGGGATATCCACGTCCTTGCCATCGTCCATGTCCTTGGCAAGGGGCACAACGCCCTGGTCCAGCAGCTGCTTCATCTCGGCCTCGCGCGAATGCCACTCGTTGATGTAGTCGTTGTACTTGACCCTCAGCGGCCGCCCAGAGACGACCAGCGTGCGCCCCGTGTCGGTAAAGTCTGCAGACACCACATTCTCCTTGTGCATCTTCGAGCACCCGGCTTCTGTCGACGCCACAAACCGCGTGCCCACCCACACGCCCTGCGCGCCCTGCATCAGGCTGCTTGCAAGGCTGCGCCCGTTGTAGATGCCGCCCGCTGCCACCACCATGGCCGGCTGCCCTGTGAGCGGCGACGTGTACTTGCGTGCAACGTCGACGACGGCGGGGATAAGGATGCTGTTTGCAATGTCGCCAGTGTGACCTGGGTGCGCAAGTTAGTGGTCCCGTACATGGACACGTCTTCCTGATTCTAACTCACCGCCGCCCTCGCCGCCCTGCGCGCACACAATGTCGACACCTGCCTCCAGCGCTTTGACAGCGTGCTTGGGGTGTCCAACCATGTTCATGATCAGAATGCCGGCCTCGTGAAGCCTCTTGATGGTCCTTGCAGGCGGCACGCCGACCGCGCTCACAAACAGCTTCGCTCCGTTCTTGATGGTGACTTCGATGAGGTCGTCGAGCTGGCCGTGCGTGTAGTCGTGGTTGGTCTTGCGCGCACTGCCGCCAACCTGGGGGAGCGCGAGATCGACGCCAAACGGAAGCGACTTGTCCGACAGGTTGCTCTTCAGCTCGTCGATGATGGCCTGCAGCTGCTCAGGCGTGTATCCGAGTCCTCCAATGACGCCGAGTCCGCCTGCGTTCGACACGGCTGCTGCCAGCGGGCCGCCAGACGTTCGCGCCATGCCAGCGAGGATGATGGGGTACTGTATCCCCAAGAGCTTCGAGAGCGGCGTCTGGAGTGAGGGTGTCGACATGGTGGAGGCTGTGTGTGAGGTTTGCCGAGTGGACACGTACAGGACTAAGGAGGCAGGAAGTAGTAGCAGCTGTTTCCGCGACGCAGAGCCAGAGATACGGAGCTAGATGCGAACTGCATGGGGAATCTGGGGTTGTCGATGCTAAATATCGGCTGTTGTCAGCCGCGGCGAGGCCGCTTTGGTTTGCGGGGAACGCGAGCCGAGGCCTCTTCTCTCGACTCGACACATGGCTGTGGAGAAGATGCCGAAAATCGCCAGCCTGTGAACGTCAGCGCGATAGATGCAGGAACAACGACTTGTATCGAGCTTCTCTCTATGCGTGCATGTACACCAAGAGAAGAGAAGATGGGACAAGCTACTTCAGGTGAATCAAATGTGAGAAAACAAGTAGCATGAGCAGTCCGACTGAATGTCATTGCAATGCGAGGAATAATGTACACAGCGTTGAGCGAAGCCAGCCGTGTCTCGGAGTGTCTCTCACGTGTGCGTGTCCAACCAACAGCGTACGAAGCTGCATGCAACTCCAGGCGAACGGCTGGTGGACCTGCTCATTGCGGTGTGCAAGTCCAACCAACAACGTACGAAGCTGCATGCAACTCCAGGCGAACGGCTGGTGGACCTGCTCATTGTGGTGTGCAAAGTCGAGATGCAAGCGCAGACGAGAAGTGAGATGGATTGGCTTCGGCATCTAGGACACGACAATCAGCGCTTGACTCCATTTATCTGCCCGTTGGGCTGTTTATGGCTAGCAATCTTGCCGTTCACAACGCTCTGCGGCGGTGGCGGAGGTGGTGGCACGGGTCCGAATGGGCGACGCTCGGGCGGAGCATCGACGGCATCCTCCTCCGTGTCGTCGTCGTACTCGGCGCTCCCTTCGTCGTCCTCTTCGTCTTCGTAATCGTACTCGCTCTCCGTCACCTCCTCGTCCTCTTCAAGCTCGGCCATCGGTACTTGGCCTCGTCCCTGGGCCTGCATCCCACGACACAGCGTTTCGAGGCGGGCGATCTTCTTGCGCTGGTCTTCTGCTTCCTTCGTCTTCCGTGCCAGCTCCTCCTGCATCCTCTGCCGCTCTTCTACCATCTCCCCGATGTTGCGATTCGTAATCTCTTTGTGGCGTTGCAGGTTTTGGTTTTCCTTCTCGAGTCGCTTGGTCTTCTTCGACATCTCCTCCATCTCCTTACGGAACGTCAAGAACAGATCGTTCGAGTTGTTGAGTGTTTCCTCAACCTGCATCTAGTCAGTATTAACCAAGATGCTACCAGAACAACAATGGGAAGCATTGGGAGACTCACCTGCTTGAACTTTTCGACGTAGATGTTGAGTTGAGTTCGCAGCTCGGTTTCGGTTTGGGAGAAGGTCGACACTTGCCTCGTCAATTGGTGCGACTTGGAGGACTCTGCTTCTTGTTGCTTGCGCTGCTGCTCCAATCGTGCCATTTGATATTGTATCTCGAGCTCTTTCGTGCGAAGGAGCGAGTGGAACTGCAGCTCGCGCATCTCATACTGGTCGATGAAGGACTTGAATTTTAGTCGGAACCTGAACCTTGTCAGTCATGTGCAAGTCTCGTGCCAGAACACAACATACGCCTCGTCTAGTTCAATGTCGCGCTCGTCGTGTCGCTCAGGCCCTTCAGCCACTCTGATGCAATCGTCCACCTCTGCAATCAACGTCTCCAGCCGCGTATGCAGCTCGTGCCGGGCTGTTGATTCGCTGTTCTCGAGCTTGTGCAGCTCGTCCTTCAGCTTCTTGTTCTCTTTGGCAAAGTCCCGCGAGAGCTTGTCGAGCTTGTCCTTCATCGTGGTGACCTTTGTCAGCTCGGACCGCTGTGCGTCCTTTTCTTTCTGAAGCTGGTCGCCGCGCTTCTTCGCCTTGGAGTGCTCCCGTTCCATTCGCTTCATGTCGGAGAGCAGCTCGGTGTACTTCTTCTGCAGGGCCGTCAACTGGGACATGGGCCCGTCCATGTTGGAGAGGAGCGATGCGATCTCGCGGTTCGCCTTCTTGACTTCGCGCTCTGTACAGACACCAGTCAGCCAACGACTCTCCCCGAGTGCAGTAACGTGCCGTATGCTCTCTGCGCCTGCCACAGCACAAGCGCCGCACAACATGCAGACTCAGCAAGTGGCACGCGACATGGCTCCCTCACGCGTCCCAAGTGCAACGGAAAGGGTTCACCCACCAACTTCGAGTTCCTGCTCCTTGTCTCCTGCTGCATCGAGCTCCAGCTGCGCAATCTTGGCCTGGATCTGCTTCTGCTGCTCGGACGGGTCGGCCGCCTTCTTGCCCTTGGCCTTCTTTGCGGGCGCGGGCGCGGGCGCGGGCGCTGGGGCGTGCTGAGCGGGGGCCATGGCGGGCGAGGGCGAGGCAGAGGCGCTGCGACTCGAGGCAGCGTGCGGGTGGGACTGAGCGGACGGGTGGCGCTGTTGGGCTACGGTGGCCATGGAATCGTGGCTCCCCGGTGCGGCGCTTCGGTGTCGCTGGGGCCCTTGTGCCGTCTCCTACGGGCGGCGTGCCAGTGCCTGCTGGACGGGCGTCTCAACAGCGGGGGTCAGCGCTTGACAGGGCACGCGGGCGCATGCACCGTCGCAGCGGCGGGCCTCGAGCACGATGCGCACAGCGAGGGACTCGTCCGGGGCGTTTCGGGGCGGCGGCGGTGCTCGCAGCGGGTGTCCAGGCGCACAGCAGGGCTCCAGGGCGGCAGGGCGCTGTGGATGCAGGGCGGCGGCCACGATATGTACAGTTGGGCGGTCGCGCCTGGGGGGCAAGGGGTGATTGGGCAGAGGCTCGCAGTGGTATGCAGCAATGGTGGAGGGGGCCGACCGACGTGCAAAGTCGTCCTAGTCGCTCTGCCGGACAAGCTCTGATGTGCACCATGTCCACCACGCGCCCGCGGCCTTTTGCTGCAGACACGCGCATGCCGCGTCCCTGTGCCCATTTGCCCTGCCCTGCCCTGCCCTGCCCTGCCGCGCCCGACGCCCGCAGCGCATGCACGCTGCAGTGCCGTCGGGGAGCTTAGTAATGGGCATTGTGCCGACGAGTCCAGGCGGGTGGACCCTCGGAGGCGTGGGCAGCATCATCATCATGGGGGGACCGCCCTCTGACATTTTCCACGTGCGCGCCGCGACCACCCCGTCACCATCGCCAGCATGCTGCGCACCGCCCGCCTGCAGCTGCGCAACACGCGTGCGACGCGGCCGAGCCTGCTGCGGCCGGCGCCCGCCACCACGCGAGGCTACGCCGCCGTGACCGACGTCGCCAACTTCCCCAGCGTCGGCGAGCAGCTCCATGGCTTCACGCTGAAGCGCGTCAAGCAGGTGCCCGAGCTGGAGCTGACGGCGCTGCACCTGCAGCACGACAAGACCGGCGCCGAGTACCTGCACATTGCCCGCGACGACGCGAACAACTGCTTCTCCATCGGCTTCAAGACGAACCCGCCCGACGACACGGGCGTGCCGCACATCCTCGAGCACACCACGCTGTGTGGCAGCAAGAAGTAGGCAGTCGATCCCCTGTTCCACCCGCAGCCTCTAACGCCCGCCAGGTACCCCATCCGCGACCCCTTCTTCAAGATGCTGCCGCGCTCGCTCTCCAACTTCATGAACGCCTGGACCTTCCCCGACCACACCGCATACCCCTTCGCCACCACCAACGCCCAGGACTTCCAGAATCTGATGTCTGTCTACCTCGATGCCACGCTGAACCCGCTGTTGAAGGAGAACGACTTCACCCAGGAAGGCTGGCGCATCGGCCCGGAGAACCCACTGGCCGCTGAGACGGACGATCCAAGCGCAAAGAAGCTGGTCTTCAAGGGCGTCGTCTACAACGAGATGAAAGGGCAGACGTCAGATGCAAGCTACCTGTTCTACGCCCGCTTCCAGGACCACCTCTTCCCCGCCATCAACAACTCCGGCGGCGATCCTCAGAAGATCACCGACCTGACCTGGGAGCAGCTGCGCAAGTTCCACGCCGACCACTACCACCCGAGCAATGCCAAGATCCTGACATACGGCGACATGCCTCTGGCCGACCATCTCAAAGAAGTGAACGAGCGGCTGAGCAGCTTCGAAAAGATCAAGGTAGACCAGGAGGTCAAGGCACCCATTGACCTGAACAGCCCCCTCGAGGTCACAGTTCCTGGCCCTCTTGACCCACTGGTACCCCAGGACAAGCAGTACAAGACGTCGGTGACGTGGTTGATGGGCGACACAGCCGACTCCGTCGAGAACTTCGCGCTTGGTGTCCTCAGCAGTCTGCTGATGAACGGATATGGATCACCGCTGTATCGCAACCTGATCGAATCTGGCCTCGGTGCCGACTTTAGTGCCAACACTGGCTACGACAGCGCCGGCCGCAGGGGTGTCTTCTCGGTTGGGCTGGATGCCGTCAAGGCTGAGGACGTACCCAAGGTCAGGGCGGCTATCATCAAGACGTTCCAGGAATCGCGACAGAACGGTTTCGACAAGATCAAAGTCAGCGGCATTCTCCATCAACTGGAACTTTCGCTCAAGCACAAGACTGCCAACTTCGGCATGGGCATAATGCAGAGGCTGAAACCCAGCTGGTTTAACGGCATCGACCCCATGGACGCGCTTGCGTGGCAAGAAACTGTTGATGCTTTCCAGAAGAAGTACGCTGAAGGTGGTTACTTGGAGAGTCTGATCGAGAAGTACCTGCTCACTGAAAACACTCTCACTTTCACCATGAAGCCATCCGAGACCTTCAGCCAAGAACTTGTCGAGGAGGAAAGCCAGAGACTGGCGAAAAAAATCGCCGAGACCACCAGCAAGTTTTCGAGCGAGGACGAGGCCCAGAGGTATCTCGAAAAACGCGAGCTAGAGTTGCTCCAAGTCCAGGAGAAGGCCAGAACGGAGGATCTCAGCTGCTTACCTACCGTGCACGTCAAGGACATCCCGCGCGAGAAGGAGAGGAAACCTCTTCGCCACACCAACATTGGCGACGTCAAGATCCAGTGGCGCGAGGCCCCTACAAACGGCCTCACTTACTTCCGCGCAGTACACAGGTTGGAGAATCTGCCAGACGAGCTGAGAGAGCTGATTCCTCTTTTCACAGACGCTCTCATGCGCTTGGGTACGAAGAATAAGACGATGGAGCAGCTGGAAGAGCTGATCAAGCTCAAGACGGGAGGCATTTCAGTGGGCTACCACTCTAACCAGTCGCCGCTTTCGCTTGACTCGTATGAGGAAGGCATTGCTTTCTCAGGCTATGCCTTCGACCGCAACATCCCCGACATGTACGAACTCCTGCGCACAATCCTGCAGGAAACAGACTTCGAAAGCCCTGAAGCAGAGAAGAAGATTAGAGAACTCCTTCAAGCGTCGTCAAGCGGCGCAGTCAACAACATCGCATCCTCTGGCCACTCATACGCCATGCGATATGCCGAGGCAGGCATCACTTCCGTTGGGCGTCTTGCAGAGCAGACGGGCGGCCTCACCCAAGTCACGCTGACCACACGTCTTGCCTCCCTCGACTCCCTTACAGACGTCATCCACAAGCTCAAAGCCATCCAGTCTTTCGTCATCACAAACTCCTCCTCTTTCCGCGTAGCCCTAAACTGCAGCCCGGAGTCGGCAACACCCAACCAAGACGCCCTCTCCCATTTCCTCAGCACCCTCCCCTCATCTGTCTCCGTCCCCCAAACCTCTCAGCAAAACACGTATCCCCGCAACGCAAAATCCTTCTTCCCTCTCCCCTACCAAGTCTACTACTCCGCCCGCGCCGTCAAGACAGTCCCCTACGTCGACCCTGCCGGCGCACCCCTCGAGATCCTCGCCAAGCTACTCACCTTCAAGTCGCTGCACCCTGAGATCCGCGAAAAAGGCGGCGCGTACGGCGGCGGTGCGTATGCGCGCGGCCTCGGCGGCGTGTTCGGCATGTACTCGTACCGCGACCCCAACCCGGTGAACAGCATGCGGGTGATGCGCGAGGCGGGAGCGTGGGCGCGCGACCGGGCGTGGAGCGCACAGGATCTCGAGGAGGCAAAGCTGAGCGTGTTCCAGGGGTACGATGCGCCCCAGAGCGTCAGCCGCGAGGGCATGCGGCTTTTCCTTTCCGGCGTCACCGACGAGATGCTCCAGGAGAGGAGAGAGAGACTGCTAGATACGAGCGCCGAGCAGGTCCAGCGTGTGGCTGACGAGTTCCTGGTCCGGCGCGCGGCCGAGGCGAATCTGGCCGTGCTGGGCGAGCGGAAAGAGTGGCTGGATGCAGAGGAGGGGTGGGACTTTAGGGATCTCGGCATGGCGGAGAAGATGGAGCAGGTTGCCCAGGCGCAGGGGCTGGCGTCTGATGCTGCTGCTGCGGCGGCGTGATCTCACAAACATTGCATCTCCATGTCTGTGTTTATGTATGTATGTATGTATATTCTGTACTCTACCTCCAGCAGCATCACCAGCGCTCTATTCGCGCAAATAGATTCCTGTTTCTCCCCCGGCCGTCTGGCACCTCCCCCTTCTCACACCCTCACTCACGACTTTCACTTCCCCCGCAATCATCTCCTTCTCTTCCCGCTCACCTCCACCCACCACACGCACGCACGCACGCACACACACCCCCAGCGCAGAACCACCAGACGTCGCGCCCCGCAATGGCCCCCGTCTGATTCCTTCCTCTCTCTCTCACTCACTCAAAGAGAGAGCAAGGTGCACTGCGCAAGAGAAAAGGTCTGCTATCTACCCCGTCTTTGGCGTGGGTGGGAGCGCAATCTTCCCTTTCAGAACTGCTGGAGTGAGAATCTTCTCCCGTGGACTAAGTGGGGGGATACATGGTGTGGTTTCACTGAACACTGAATTTGAAGAAGAAGAAGAAGAAGAAGAAGAAGAAGAAGAAGAAGAAGAAGAAGAAGAAGAAGAAGAAGAAGAAGAAGAAGA
>VWXS01000064.1:0-174747 GCA_028584115.1 Stagonosporopsis vannaccii | reverse complement strand
CTCTAAAGTAGTAGGATTAGCTAGAGGAGATAAGGCAGTAGAAGTAGGCTAAAATAGGCAGATAGGAACTAGATTAGCCTAATACTAAGAAGTAGAACTAGAGAATTACTAAAGTGCTTAAGGCACTTTTAGTCCCTAGATCTAGTTACCCTAAACAGCAGAAGCAGGCTAAGGCAGGCAGTTAGAAGCTAGATTAGATTAATATTAAGAAGCAGATAATAAGAATAGCTAAAGTATATAAGGCACCTAAGAACGCTAAACCTAATTACCTAAAGTAGTAGTATTAGCTTACTTAACCTAAAAGTCTTTCTTTAGAAAATTAATACCTAACTTATTAAAGTTAAATAATAATCTAATCTTCTTATAAAGAGTAGGATTATAAATAGCAGAGTATCTAAAATAACTAGCATATTTATAACTATAGCTTAGAAAAGCAATAATCTCTTTACTAACAATATTCTAAGAAGCAGTAATTAACTAACTAAGCAAGCTCTAAGAAGCAGCAACCTTCTAGCTAAGCAAGCTCTAAGAAGCAGCAACTTTCTAACTAAGTAAACTCTAAGTAGCAGTGTTATAATTAGCTAATTACCTAATAGTATTAAAATTAATAACCTAAAGATTAGTACTACCCTTATTAAATAAGCTAGTATTAGGGATTATTTAGGTTTACTTATAAGAAGGTATAGTAGCTTAATTAATTTTTTATTTTTTCTGCTCCTAATTAAGCAGATAGTTAAGCTGGTTAAGAATAGGCTGCTGTTTTTCTAACTAATTAATAAAGTAAGTAATAAAAAGGCACTTAGAATAGTAATTAAACCTATAGAAATACTATCTTAAAATATTTAAATATACTTTATACTATACTTAGTAATCCTCTTAGACCTAGAATAATTAGCATAGTTAAGGAATAAAGGAAGGATTAGTAATCTTATATAAGAATATACTAATAAGTGCTATACTTAATATATTATTAGCTATTCCTAAATAGATAATTATAACATTTACCTATTCTATTAGACTTAGCAAATTAGCAAATGCAGGCTAGACAGCTAATTGTTTAGAAAGCTCTATATAACGCCTTTTCTATCTCCTCCTCTTTAGATAAGCTTAACAATATATATAAATTAGCTTTAGTATTAATTAAAAAAAAAAAGAATCAAGGCAGATTAGGCTAAGTATTCTTAACTGCTAAACGTTTAACTAGAGTTGACAGAAGATTAGCTAATAGTAAGGATTATAGAAGATAGATAGACAAAAGCAAAGGATTACTAGAAAGAAACTAAGCTATAAACTAATTATAATATTACTAGATCTAATAAACTACTATATTAGCTTAAGCAGGAGTAAGGCCTATAAATAAAAACAGATAATTATAAGCAACTAATAGTATAGGAAGATTACTAGCTAACCTATAACCTATACTATAGATTACCTAACCTTATAGAGTAACCTGCTTAGTTAAAGCAAGCTAAGCTAGGGGAGTAGAACATACTAATTAACTAGTTTTACCCTAATTAACTAGAGCAGTATCCTAAGCAACTGCTTACTAAAAGTAAGCAGGATTAGTATCTTGCTAAAGCTTATTAGTCTTATAATTAGAAGAGATATCTAATAAAGCAATAGGAGCTAATAAGATTACTTATATTTTAGGCTTCTGTTAAGCAAGATATTTGCTTAATTAGACTAGCTATAGAGTAGCCTTCTTTAATTTATTATTAACCTTTAATTAAGTTAACTAACTATAAGGAGCAGAGCTACTATAAGTAGGATAACAACTATATTTCTTATTAGCCTAAGCAAGATTAGTAAAGGAGTATAAGGAAGGATTAATTAAGACCTATTATCTTAATTAATAGAACAGCAAGCTATAGATAAGATAATTATAATTAGTAGAAAAAGTGCAGTTAAGGAGCAAGGAATATAGAGCAGTTATAGTAGAAGGCAACTATAGGTAGATTAAAATAAGGTAAGTAACTAGCAGGCAGTAACTATTTGTATAAACAACCTAATTAGGAAATTTACCTATAGCAATTACTATAACAACGTTGCTTACCTAAGCAAGAGATTTACTACACTAATTAAGCAATCGCATATATATATAGCTTAATATTTAGATTAGCTAGTTATATAACTAGCTAATCTAGGGGGTATGTTGCAGCTAGTGCGTGGTTAAGGTAAAGGAGCGACTATTAGTAAGCAATATTAGATTATGCTTGCTAATAGGATTGCCTTACGCACCCTTGCTTAATACCTAAGCTAAGGTAGATTAAGTAAGGCGTAGATTAGTGTGCATATATATTTAGTCTATGAGCTAGATAGAATAGACAGTGGAACTTAATCACTTCACTCACACCCCAATCCGTTGATCCAATCCATCTGATCCAGCTGATCCAAAACACATTGACAGTCCTGAATGGTCCAGTAGGATCTGGCAAAACCGCCTTGACCGGTATTGTTGAAGTGACTTTTCAACATGTCAAGGATCTGCAATACTACTCCACACCGAAACAGCACACATATGAGCGTCGCAAGAGATTGGCACGCTCAGCTGAGCGAATTTCGGGACGCCAGAATAACGCAATCCGCATTCCGTACGTCTCTCCAGCGATATCATCATTGTCGTGACACTAAGATATCGATGTATAGACTGGAACAGATCGTTGATTGCGGCCATGGTAGCATGTCATGGGAGTACGTACACGAGGACCGACATTGCTTCTCAAAGATATGTCTTGAAGTTCGGACCCCAGAGAAGACACATCCGACCTGGAGATCAGAATACCTGATGACCAGAGCGAGCATCGGACGTTAGCAGCCAAGCTCAGTTCCGTACAAACGAATTGTTCTGTCGGTGCGCAATGCTGTGTGACATGGATGCCGGTCGAACAATCGGCAGCTATGGAGCGGAATGGTTGCTTCACAACGAAGTCAGGGCGTGGAGACATCGATGTAGTGAACTTGATTGGTGAGTAAGCACATATGCTTGAGGTAATTCGTTTGGAAAAAATGGGACAAGCCTATCGATACATTGAGCCGACTGACCACCGGACAGATTGCCGGTGTAACCGCATATTATGCGACACTGTTCGAGGCCCTTTTCCCTTTAGAGGGTTGGATCTGGGCTGCGATAAATGAGGCCTTGAGCATTTTACCGAAATCGGTCATGTCCAACACTCGTTCGGGCCATCAGTCCCTTAACGAAAACAACTGGCTACGGTCCTAATGCAGGCCCATCTCCCGTTCCACGAAGTGCTGGATCTCATAGGGAGGTTTAGTTATTGGTTGGATTCGATGCTTCATGGGCTGAATGCAGATCTGAAATGTTGCTGTTGGTTCGCAAAACCCGGGGTATGAAGTGTTTGCTGCTGGAATCCATCATCTCCCCGACTTGAGTGCTTTGATCCCATGCGTTGTGGATACTCGCAACTACTTGCAGCATTGGACGTTCGGTGTAATTTCCTGGAGGTTTCCCTTTCTGGTTGCCTTGCCCGAACATCGATCTCTTCCTGCCAGTGCCTATGCTCACGCTCCTCGAAGGACTTGGGGCCTTTGTCATCCAGCTCAATCTCCTCCCATTCCGATTTAGGCAGCACTCTTTGATCCGTTTGCGTAGTGCTCTGTTCGCAATCACTCTGTGAGCCGGTCCTTCTGCGGACGCTTCCTCGAATAGCGGAGAAAGGTGTTGATGCGTATGACAAAGCAACTCTGAACTTTCGGCCCTTTGTTTGGATCAGTTTGGGCAAGCATAGCGTGCATGCTACGACGAAAACAAGGGAAACTTCGAGTGTTGTCCATATTCCGATGAAAAGTCCATTCCATGATACATCAGCCTCGGAGATTGGTCCAGAAATGTTGAGTGTAAACCAGATGCGCATCGCGGAGGCAATGCATGCTCTGCACGTAACGTCAGCTGTTGAGTAATACCAATTTCTCGAACAACCCACATCAGGCCAGTCGCGAACAGCAGTGTTATAAACATCTTGCGTGCCAGTGGTACGTTGAGCTGCCACAGCGAGAAGGTTGGGAGGAACAAAATGACAATATCTGATGCCATGTTGAACGCACCCTGGCTTAAAATGATGTCGTTCACATCGTAGCATTTGCCTCTAGGCACGAGCTTATCCCAGATAAAGCGTCGGGGTTTGCAGTAGAACATCGTCCAGAAAGTGAAGAAAGTATACACAATGAAAGTTGCCACGATTGTCGCCCAAGCTCCGTACCACATAAACTTGTTGCCGCTACGTGAGGGAGCGAACAGACGGAGGTATTGCATTAGAATCTGTAGTCATCAGCAAAAATTGTCTGATATGACTATGGGATAGACGCACGGCCATCTTTACTACAAAGCTGAGTGGGCAGTATATGACTTGAGCAGTATTTGCCCACTGTGTCACAGCCATTAGCACAGTGGAGGAATTTGGCGATAGGCAACTCACGTAAAGCTGCTCGAATAGTTGGCCCAGAGTGATCTGCCACTGATGCACTCCCGCTCCCCACTTCACCATCTGGTATCCCATGCCGACCTCTGCGATGATCAGTGGCTACCTCCACGTCAGAGCAATAGATACACAAGATAGTGTTCGTACTTACGAAAGCTAGGAACAAAAAGTCTGCCGTGTGTCAGCGCTTTCTCGCTTCATTCGTGGGATCCAATCCGCACTCACAGTCCGCCGGCTCCAAGCACCGCATGATCGCAAGTCTCGTGTAGACCCGCAACACCAGGAAAAGTCCAGGGATCGCAATACAAACGATCGCAACTACCAGGTACCAAACTTGGTCGGGACCGTCCAGAGTCATCGTAGTATCTGCTCCTCTGGGTATCTGCTCAGGCCCAAGTGCGGGAAGGGCAAGCAGGAACTGTCTCTGATCCACACCAGGTGGAATCTGGACCCCTGCAGGAATCGACTGCGGCATATCGATAGGATGATTACTAGAGGGAATGAAAATAAAATGTAGGATGTCTCGAAATTAGGAAGAATTCCACGACAAACGTTCGGCGGCGCAACGCAGTTTTACCCAATTCCAAGGCCAAGCTCAGACTAGAGAATCCCATACTCAGCCATATCTGCCCATTCTTCGGCATGGAAAAAGCTCATACTGAAACGCGCTGATCCTCCTACAAAAGGCATAGAAGTGACGTGCGATGCGGACTTCCTTGCCTGCCTGCACGGTGCTTCTTTGCGGCAAGCGCAGTCCGCACGGCAGGTGCAGCACTCGCGACGGAACAATCCTTACTCAGCACGTCGCTTGGAATCCATGGGCCGTGCAAGCAGTTTCCGGAGTCCGGTTTTGTTGTTGTGCGTGAGGCGGTGCGGTCGAGTTCGGGGTTGTAGAGGGCTTGGGGGCTGAGTCTGACATATTGTAATCAGGCGCCGTGAGATTGTGGTTGCTTGAGGACTAGCTGATATATCAGCGCCGCTTTTCGCATGTTCTGCATTTTAGTTTTACTTGCAGTCACTATCGCTATAATGCAGCTTGACACCCGCTTTGCGTGTTTGCTGTCATAGAATCAGCTAAAACCAAGACGATGCTAACACTAACAGCGATCAAGACCTCTAAAAATCAATGTAGATAGACTGGTCAATTGACATGTACCATATCGTAGGCCGTACTTGCAAAAAAAGTGGCCAAGGCTTCAATGAATCAGACATCGTTAACGAGCTGCAGCATGCCCGCGATACATGGTTCCCGGCGCATACAGAGAGGTTGTTGCACATGAATGAAATATATTGAAGGAGTGGGTCAAATCTCCCACTTCCTCTTCGGCTCGCTGTTAATATTCGTCTGCAGTCCTTGACCACTCTGTGCCTCGGCACCTAGCGGATCTATACCAACAGAATACTGTTCCTTGTAGCCGTCTTCCGGGTTATTTGTTAGCTCATGCGTTGATGTCCCGCTGCTACTTCTTGTTCCTCGGCTCTTCGTATGCTCCAACTCGTATGCCAGACCTTGGCCTTCGATTCTTGTTTCGACTACCTCGATCTGATGGCTGACGAAGATAGCCGAGAGCGACTTTTGGATCACGGGCCAGAAGATGGGCATCGATGCACATGTAATGGCCAAGTCGATTTCGAGACAGGACAGAATGATGCTGATGGGCGTCCACCAGGTAAAATCGGGGTAGGGGGAAAGACCCGCGTCGTTCGTTACGATGGTGTACAACCGCCAGACCGATAAGAGGACAACCCTGCTCATTGTAAGTAATCGTCATTGCGGACAAGCGTCGACATGAGCGGTGGCCATAACACTTACACAGCTCCAAACGTAAAGACACCAGCCAGAGCCAGTATGCTTTTCCATTTCAGGTTTGGTGTGCGAAAGAGCACCAGAGGCGTCGCAAAAACGGCAAGGTCGAAGAACATGTTTGTGGCAGAGTGCGCCTGAAAGATGGCAACAAAGCTGTCACGATCGCTAAATCCGAAGCCATAGCACTTCGCATCGGGTGTGCGTCGCCAGTATGAACTAGGGGGGCTACAAGAGAACCAGCCCACGCTACTGAAACCAAGCCCCCAGAGAGTAATGACAACCAAGAGGGTCACGCAAACCCATTTCATGCGGCCTGCTTTGAAGATACGGAGGTATTGGAGGAGTAAAGATATCTTGATGATTGCAGTCTCGGTGAGATAGATATTGTTTTCAATGTAGAAGGTCTGTTCAAGTCAGTGTTGTGCTATATCAATGTGACAGAATCATGTACCAAGAAATAGCTCTCAATCTTATCCAGCCCAATGTAGAGCATGTGTTGCCCGAGTCCATGCTGGACCGCTACGATTGACCATTAGTCGGCGTCTTAAGAAGCTATCCGAGTTGGAACTTACAAATGCAGACAGTTACTGTGGCCGCAGTGTTGAGGAGCTTTGAAGGTGCGTCAGTATACAGTATATGATCAAGAGCCGAGAGACGTCTACTCATACCGCTGCTATGACCACTAACGTATCGTCCCAGCCGGGTTCCCGCAAGACTTTGATGCGCACCCACAGTCGGAAGAAGACCGCGATCCAGGTCACGACCTGCCGCTTTAGTTAATGCCAGAGTATCAGATATTCAGCGTTCCAATCATACCAAGAATGGGATCGTGGTTCCATAGATGGTTTCTGGTCGGTTCGAGAGAGGCAGAGGCTCGTTTGGATCTGGTGCCTTCTGCACCATCTCCAGGAGTATCTCATTCCACGATTCCGACACCAACGTCGACGACATCCTACAAACAAGGCCGCGGTGCGTAGAGTAGTGGCCGTTTCGATCGATGGAGAGGGGGCAGCCTTTTGGTCCACAGCTTAGCTGCAGCTTCAAGAGGCTTTTCTTAAGGATGGTAGGGGAATCCATGTGGCCAACGATTAGTGACGGCCCCATCCTCTCCACATCGCAAACTATCCGTGTGTCCACCGAGGGACGAACAACCGCACCTAAGCCCATTGCGTGCGCCCATGTCGTCTAGAGATAAGCGAAGTTTGTGACAGCGGGACTAAGTTTGACAGACTTTAGCGCAACGTGCGACCATGTGAAAGTGATTGATGTGGATCCAGGACTGCCATCGTATTTCCGATCGGATGGTTTTGGACGATAGAAGTTGTGGCGCACGTTGCAGCCCCAGGCACAGTTGCCGCTTCCAGAGAACGTTCGCTCGTGCACCTTCTCCTTTTGACAGTCATGATGTATGTCCGTGCTCTCCTCTAACATTTCCAAAGTCTCATTTCCCTACATCAATTGAGCCGGAGTCATTATTTGTGTGCGCACGTTTGCATAAAGTATTGAGCAAACCCACGAAGGGCTCACGGTCCATGGGCTGACGCAATCTCGAACATCGTGACCCAGGACTTCGGGGCCTTGGGTGCGGCTCTACTGGACTTCGCTAATGTACTGTCTTGGCAGGTCGCAGATATTTGAGGCTGCTGCTGCGATCTCACAGTTCGAATTTTGTGTGAGAAGCCCACCGAGATCATCCTTCAAAGCAGGTCTCACGATCCCAGCCAATCACAGCCTTGACTTGGGGATGTGTGGGGGCTTCCTGGTGGATAGGACAAGGATGCAATAATATTGCCTGCACGAGCCAGAGTCATGTTAGATCTGGACTGGACACCGCAAGTTCTAAGGATTAGTAAATTTACATATAAGGTCTGGAGGAGCTACCATTGTGTTGGTTGGTGCCGGTGACCTCATCTTCACCGTGCGAGTGTTGTACCGCCGTGCAGGATCTCGATCGGACCGCACTCTGCCTATCATCTGTTGCGTAGCTCTCACGTCGTTTCAGATTACAAAAGACGCGTGGAGAGTCGGAGCGCCCGCGTTCGGCTGATGGCCGTAAGATTCGCCTCCACCGTGCTTTTCACCATGACACCCCGTGGTACATACGCTCGACTTCAGGACGATTCCTCCGATAAGAACGGTATTCTGGATTTGCGCGGGTTCGTCTAGTATGTTGATGCAATGCCAACCTCGACCTCGGCCGCCTTGCCTCCTAGACAGATGTGATCGGTGACGATGCAGTAGTCGGTTCCTGAATAAAGTGTTGAAGAGAGAATATTGAATAGTGTGATGAAGCAGAAGGACCTGGCTCGTATGACAGACCCAAGCACATCCATAGTGTCCAGTTCATCGCAACGAGACCCACACTATGTAAAACGAGGTTAACTACTTTCGTAGTCGAGCTAAGAGCACCGCCATGTTTGGTATCACGAAGCCAGATCGCAACAGTGTTTGGAGTGGATACGGCTGATCATTATAGACGACTGGTTTTGGGGAAAGGATTGTGGCCTTGTCCGTCTTTGACCACATGGCGATGAAGTTGCCAGGGCTGAAGGTGTCGCTACAGCACAGCGACCAAATGCGGAAGCGGGGATCGATTTTGAAGCCAGCAATAATCGAAGGAGGTCCACGGTACTCGGGTATACTCATTATCTCATATTCAATGCGGTAATGCAGAAGGTACGCGCCGTCCATTCGTTGTGAAGGGGAGCGCGTCGCGTTGACCAACACCTCAGCGTGTCATTGTCCTGGCACGTATCTTGTACTACTGATTGTTTGAGTAGCGATGGTAGCACCAGAGCTCGACCTCAAGTCACAGTGCGTCCTTGTCGTTTGGCGGACGGCTCATGTTACCGAGAATTACCGCCCGAAGCGATTCATACAGTACGAAAGCAGAAAGATGCACCTGCGGGGAGACAGCCTGCCTCGGCCCGTTGCTAGCACAACTCTCCAACGACCGGCTCGAATATCAGCTTCGGTAACTCGCCTGCAAAACATATAGCCTTTAGATACATCAAAGGCATTGCGTCAGCGTTGCTTTGGTCTTTCAATACCTGCACACCGTGATCTTGACAAACAACATGGCGCATAGTACTACGAGGATAGTGGACGACAAACCAGCAAGCAAGCTTGCCGAAGCTTATGGAAGCAGCTTGCCATGGGCTGAGCCAAGTTGGTAGGAACATTAACAATATCTGTGATGGAGATGGGCAGCACACTGAAGTTGGCCAGGTACACGGGGCGTCCATCACCATACTACAAAGAGAGCCACCGGAAGCTGCGCGACTACGTCCGCTCGTGGTGTAATGAAGTACGTCTATACACAAAGTCCTCAACGTTCAACCTGCATAAGATCTCAATGCTTTGGTGCAGTCATGATCTTGTGCCTTGATCTTGTGTAGACACTGCACGCAAGACAACACACTGACCACCCTAGAACATTGCTCCCTACAGCGAAGACTGGGTGCAAGCCGGCGCTATCGACCCTTCCATCTACGCCAAATGCGCCTCCGCCGGTCTGCTGGTCCCGATCTCCTTCGGCAAAAGCATCCCCGCACAGTACTCCAACTACCCGATCGCAGCCGGTATCTCCCCTGCAGACTGGGACGGCTTCCACGACTTCATCCTCTGGGACGAGTTGGTCCGCGCGGGACCTATCGCTTCGCTCTTCACCGGGCTGGTGGTTGGCGCGCCGCCGCTGCAGAAGTTCGCCTCTGCAGCTCTGCAAAAGAAGATCTTCCCTGAGATACTCTCGGGCGAGAAGCGCATCTGTCTTGCTGTGACGGAGCCTGACGCGGGCTCTGACGTGCGAAATATCAAGACGACGGCGGAGAAGACGGCAGACGGCAAGTTCTACGTCGTCAACGGGAGCAAGAAATGGATTACCAACGGCATGTTCAGCGACTACTTCATGACGCTGGTACGCACGGGCGGGCCAGGTGCAGGCGGGCTATCGATGCTGCTGATCCCTCGCTCAGAGGGCCTGGGGACACGCAAAATCGATGTCGTTGCTGGGCCGCTGAGTGCAACCACGTACGTGACGTTTGAAGACGTCAAGGTCCCTGTCGAGTACCTGATTGGCGCCGAGGGCCAGGGCTTCAAGCAGACAATGGTGAACTTCAACCACGAGCGCTTGTGGATTGCGTTCCAGGCGATTCGCGGGTGCAGAGTTGCGCTGGAAGATGCGTTCAGCTGGGCGCTTAAGCGCGAGGCGTTTGATAAGACGTTGATTGAGCAGCCGGTTGTGCGGAACAAGTTTGGAAATTGTGGTCGCATGGTGGAGAGTCTGCAGGCGTGGACTGAGCAGATCATCTATGAGTTGGAGAATTTGGATGATGCGGATGGGGCGCGGTTGTTGGGCGGCACAACGGCACTGTTGAAGGTCGAGAGTGGCATGGTGTGCAAGTATGTAGCGGAGGAGTGTCTGTAAGTCATGTAACCATTCTCGGGCTTCAATGCATCTGCTAACAGTAACCGCAGGAAAATCATGGGCGGATTGGGCCTTACAAAGACGGGTCAAGGCGCGAGGATCGAGGCCTTCTACCGTACAGTACCCAGCTACACTGTGCCTGGTGGTTCCGAGGACGTGCTGATCGATCTCGGGGTGAGAGAAGCGGTGAAACTGCACAAACAAGCGCAGAAACTTAAAGCAAAGATCTGATGTGGTGGTCATTGCATTGTCCAGGCATGGGTATATGTAAAACACTTGCCGCAAATTCTATCATATGTTACATACTAGTACAATTATCGTACTCGCCCTCTAATATTCTTGCTGAAGAAGCCAGGCTTGACATCAATCCTCCGCAGCTCCTGTAGAATGCCTTCCAGTTCTTGTTCGTTGGGACACCATGCAGGGCGAATCTCTTCCCACGCGCTCAAAGTTCGTTCTGGATTCGTGCAACGCTTGAATGCTTTCAAAGCAGCAATGACGGCCAGGCTGGAGAGCCACGTGCGGTCCGTTTTGTTCGTGAGAGCGAGAAGGAATCGTGCCCACACTTTCTCGAGTTTGTCAGCTGTCCAGGAGGAATAGCGAACGCCGCCAAAGGAGCCGAAACCTTGGAACATAACGATGAAGGCAGTGCCATCGACGGTCACAGAGTTGTCATGCATTTCCTGCAGCAAATCATTGACGCGATCGATGTCTCCGGTCACTGTGGAATGGTGCCGTATGAGCAGCGAGTATGTACGCGAGTTGGGAGCAATTGGCGCATAGTCCTGCAGCTCTCTCAGCTCCTCGTCCTTCTTCTCACGTTTCAGAAGCCGAGCTTGATGAGTGAAATGTAGACCCACGGCTCGACGGTCCCGCCAGTTGTTCATAAAAAACCTGTGACCTGGCGCTGGTGGATTCTTAGCAGCGTGCAGCCTCTTCATTCGCTCAAAGACATGTTCTGCAGCCGCAGGCTCGCCCGCACGAAAGAGAGCAGCGATGACTGCGTTCATGACGACAGTATCGACAATATCGCCGGCTTCAACAAGATCTTGGTAGGTCTGCCTGACGCCGTTGCCGTTCTGCAGCACGCCATAGTAGTACAACAGCGACACGCGGAAATGACGGTGCAACTTGAGTTTGCGAGCTTGTAATTCCTTGAGGAAAGTCTCGGCCAGAGTGTATTTGCCCGCCTTGACGGCCACATCGAAGAGAACGTTCAGCGTCACGAAGCCGCCTTTGACACCTGCACGATGCTCCATGTCGCGCCACATGTTCAGGGCCGATGCCACCTCCTCGCCCGACACAGTGCCCATGCAGCGACCTGCGAAGTAGATTGCCGTGGTCCACTCCGACTGGGTGATGTGTATGTGTGCGCTCTTCATGTCATCCAGCACCGACATGAAGCGTTGCATGGCTGTAGGCGAGGGGCGTTCGACTACGGAGAGGTGGTGCAGCAGGCTTCGAATCGTATCTGTGTCGAGGTACACAATGCCTGGCGCAGGCAGCTTCTTGTATGTGTCGTAGACGGCCTCGTGGGGCGACTCGTCGTCTTTGAGGAGCTTCTTGAGTCTCCGTATGTGGAAATAGTCGGTGGCCTCGCGGAGGGGCCACGGCTCGTGGTCGTCGCCCACATTCCACACCAGCGGTCCGTCGTCGTCGACCAGGTCGTCCACATCAGGCCGCGTGTCGACTTGAATGCCATAGTAATCCACCATGGCCTTGAGCTCCTTCTTCGCAAACTCGCCTGCCTTGTTGAGGGGGCCCTTCCGCTCGGCCCTGGTCATGAATCCTCGACGGTCGGAGCGTTGGCTATGGTTAGCAACGTGTTTGCGGCGCGTCGCGTGCTGCTGTGGCGAATGAGGGACGATGTTGGGCAGCGTGTGCACTTGTGTTGCATGTTTCTGGCAGGAGCCGGCGCGCACGAGGGCTCGAATGAAGACGGCCTCGACTCGAGGGTCGTTGGGTGGTCCGGCTGGAATGCCATGTTTTGCTGCTGTGTGGCTGAAGGTGCGCTGGGACTTGTTCGTCTGCTGGAGGACAGGCCAGAGGAAACCGAGGATTGGAGCTGGATGCTGCGAGACTGCGGAGGTCCGGTCGAGGGTGCGGAAGATGGACATGGGAGTCGAGCATTGTGTTCAGTCGCGGCGGCTTCGGGCGGATTGCATGGAGTCAGTCGACTATGGCAGCCCCATTGGAGCACTGCAGCAGCCAGAAAGGAGCGTGACGGCGGGGGTGGGCGGCGCAGAGGTGCGGCGGTGCGGCGGGTGCAGCAGGTGCAGCGCGTCGCCGCCAAAGATTTAGTCTTGGCGGCCGCCGGCGCGGAGCTTTTCGAGGCGAGCAGGCGCGACGACCAGACAGCACCACCGCCGACCCATTGCGCCTTTGCCCGGCCAGTCGCTCTTTGGCCGCGCCCTCCAGCCACAGCCCGCAACCAGCAGGGACGGCCGCCGCATCGCCAGCCTCCACGCCGCACACGCCCGCCGCCCGCCCGCCATGGGCCGCTACAACTTCGCTCCTCTGCGCGTGCGCTCCACAGCAAAGGCCCTCTTCGACGCGAGGCGCACCGCCAGCCTGCCCGGATGGTACAACATTGTCGGCGACATTCCCACCAGCGAGACACTGGCCCGTCCCGTCCTGCGCGCGCCGCGGGTAAAGGGCGCAAAGAAGGCCAGCAAGCTGTTCAAGCCTCTGCCCATTGTGTACCCGGAGGACAAGCTGCGCTCAGAGTTCTTTGGGGACCACCCGTGGGAGCTGGCACGGCCAAGACTGGTCGTCGAGGACTCGGGAAACGACGCCAAGGGCTACGACTGGTCCAACATCCAGCAGAAGGGGAAACAGCTGGACGGCGAGAGGTGCGCTTGGTTGCATTCATTGGCATATGCCCGTACTAACGCCGGGCAGCGTCGTTCAGCGCCAGATGTGGCTCATGAAGCACCAGCAAATGGACAAGGCTGCCGCATACGACCAGGCCCGTCGCGAGTTCTACCAACACCGACATCTCGCTGAGGTCCGCCTGCGCATTGCAAGGGAAGAAGCCATGCACGTTGGCGCCTACTTCGGCAAGAGCCCTCTGGAGGTCGGTATGGAGCTCGAAGACCAGGCTTGGGAGAACTGGAAGGCGTGGGCCAGCCAGCAAATCGACGCCGAGCAGAGCATGCGCGCCCAGATGTTCTCTGGGCCGCAGAACGAAGACGCGGGAGTCAGCGATCTGAGCGATGCCGAGTACGAAAATGCCATATCAGAGCTGGCGCCCGTCACACCAAACACCCCGGAGTCAGCGGCGCCGAGAGGGGGGGTTCCTGCACACGCATGAGGAGAGAAGTGGTGAACACATGTACTGATATTGTATGTTCGTGTAGATATATCCATCAATGCTGGCCACACGCTGCCAATGCCAATCAACTACTGCCTCCAATTCGCACAGTGAAACGCTTGCTCGATTGATTATATCAGCCGAGCGTGACAGCGAGAAAAGGCTGGTGGGGATTAGTCGTTGTTTTAATGGCAGTAGATGGACCTGCCTGAGAGGCGGGCACGTCCAGGTACAGGCCCTGGAGGATGTGACTGAGAGGCAGGCACGTCCGAGTAAAGATCCTTAAGAACTTCGACTACACTAAGAGACAATACCAGGTCCCCCAAAACAGCTCAACTTCTTCTCGGCTTTTGCTGCGACTTCGAACCCATTCAATACATCTCTACATCCACCAGAATCAACCATGTCGCGCCATCTCTCACCAGCATCACTTGTCTCCGCTCAGATACCGCCAATGCAGGTACAATCTGCGTTCGCCCCAACCTCGGGCTGGGTGCACTCCCTCCAAGACAACGCTAGAAGACGCATCGAAAGCGCTGTAGATTGCATTCATGGAGGGTGTCCACATCACCAATACTTTTGCTTATAGGGATTGCCGCAAGCAGCCACTCGCCACATATACATGCGACTGTAGGTGCGCTGCCGACTTTGCCAAGTGAAGAGTGTAAGATTCGGCAGGCCTCACGAGGATAATGTACATGGCGTTGAAACGACAGCTGGCCTGCGCAGCGCGCGCACGTACCTTTTTGCACCGCGGAGCCGTGGGTATGCCGTCAAAGCACAAGACGCAAAGCGGAGTTGAGGCTCTGTCTCTCCGGGGTACAAGGCGGCTAAATCGCGTCCCCAAATTGACCCGTGTGCTTCTCCCCGGTCCATGGCGCTTGGCTAATCTATCCACCTGCGCTGTATGCAAGGAGCAAGCCGCGGGGGGCTTCGTCCCTTGAATCCTGCCGGGACAGAACTCGTCGTTGCGACAATGGCGGTGAATCCTGCCGAGGATGGCGTGCGCGGGCGCGATAACGTGGTCCTCGATGCGCAGGGAACTTGCACGCGCCAATGCGAGCGTGCATTTTGGGGGACCGGTGCGGGACGCGTGCCGTGGTTCGGGAGGGTAGAAGTTGTGGGGCGAACTGAGGAACGGGTGAAGTATCGCGACGGGCAGGACATCCTATTGGTGTGCATCCACTCGACTTACCGAAGCATCCTGGTCGGATGCTGAGCCTCATCTCGGCACGTCAGGCTTGGGTTGTTTCTCGCACTCTGCAGCGGCCCGCCAGCACCGTAGTATGTGCTCGATCCAGTAAGCCCTAGATGGCGGCGAGGTGTACCAACACCAAGGGCGATGGAGGCATGGCTGTAGACTGTATATAAGGTCCCGAGTACTTCGACTTTGTACTCGCCAGTCTGCAACTTTAGATCTCGAAAGCTCCAAGTCGCTCGAGACTCAGCAGTCAAGCAAAATGGTTCACTTCACCTCTCTCCTCCTGGCTGCGGCCGCCGTCGTTGGCAGTGTCTCCGCTGTGCCGAAGCCCGAGCCCAACCCTTGGGAGGGCAAGGACCGCCACGTTGTCGAAAGCTATGGAAAGAAGCTCGACCAGACCATTGCGGCGTTCGAGGCTCAGAAGGACACTCTCAACGCAGCCCGCACCCGTACAGTCGCCGAGAAGATCTCTACTTTCACGTGGATCACATCTCGGGCCCACCTCAGCAACATCACGAGCACCATCGCCGAGGCCCGCAAACAGAAGAAGAAGGGCAAGGATATGGTCGTTGGACTTGTCCTTTACAACCTCCCCGACCGCGATTGCTCGGCCGGTGAATCAGCTGGCGAGCTGACACTTGACAACGATGGCTTCAGGATCTACAAGTCCGAATTCGTCGATAAATACGCCAAGCTGGTCAAGGAAGCCAAAGACCTGACCTTCGCCATTGTCCTCGAGCCTGATAGTCTGGGCAACGCCGTCACTAACCAGGGCATCGAGAAGTGCGCAAAGGCCACGCCCTTCTACGAGGAGGGCATTGCGTACGCCATCTCCAAGCTGCAGGCTCCCAACCTGCACCTGTACATCGACGCCGCGCACGGCGGCTGGCTGGGGTGGGCCGATAACCTCAAGCCAACAGCGGAGGTTTTCGCGCGCGTCGTCGCGCTGGCCAAGAAGCGCAACTCCAAGTCCAAGATCCGCGGCTACGCAACCAATGTGAGCAACTACAACTCGTTCAACGCCAAGGTGCGCGAGAACTACACCGAGTGGTCGCCCTCGTGGGACGAGTCGCACTACGCCACTGCGCTGGCACCGTTTCTCGAGGCCGAGGGTCTGCCGTCCAAGTTCATCATCGACCAGGGCCGTGTCGCGCTGCCTGGCGCCAGAGAGGAGTGGGGAGAGTGGTGCAATGTTGAGCCCTCTGGCTTTGGAACCCTACCGACTACTAAGACGGACAACCCGCTTGTTGACAGTATTGTGTGGATCAAGCCTGGTGGTGAGAGTGATGGTCGGTGCGGGCTTGAGGGTGCGCCGGCGGCAGGAGCTTGGTTCGATTCCTATGTGCAGATGCTGGTCAAGAATGCTGATCCGCCTCTTGAGCCGACTTACAAGAAGGCTTAGGATTGGTGGGTCTGATGGGTGCGTGCTAGATATAGCTATAGAATGTGATATAGCTTATCGTTGGATGAGTAAGAAATGAGAGTGCTGACTAGTAAATTCGCATCGTGCCCGTTCACATACATGACTTCATCCTGGTCACCTCAAAGTGATAATGTTTGGGTGTGGAAAACTCTTGTACACGCCTCTTTTTGATGCGGCCTTATCCGTTTTTCTCGGCCCTGGCCAACACCCCCTTCATAAGACTAACGTATTCCGATGCATGGTGTGAGATAAGTCAGGTGGTTGAATGTGTGGGAGATCTAGACTGGCTTGAAAAGCCACCCTGAGCTCGCAGTGGATCCTAGAGAGGATAGCAGGCCATTGAAACCAGATTACCACATCATGTTGGATTGTGGTATTTGGCCGTGGAATATCCATATTGAATAGCCTAAGTCGTACCCAAGGAACAATTAAAGATGCCAGTACATTCACTTCATGTTTCTGACACCCGCGTTATTGCCGGCAATGGGGGACCATGTACTGATCACATCCAGGGTCGACGTGTGACATGGGTGCAAAACGGGTACGGATATGCAGAGTGGATCATCGCATGCACTGTGATACACGGGCTTCGTAGCAAAGATGCCCTCTGCGTCGGCGAAACAAGATTTGTTCGGGCTTGAGGATATACGAAGTGCGATGAGCGTGGAACAAAGTCGAGATATGAGTGGTGCAGTCGGACGCCTGACTAGAAGGCGATGAGTCTATGATAGTCCGCGGATGCAGTATCGACAGGTCTTCGACGGCTGATTGAAAAGCAAATCATCGACCCTCGTTGGCGATGTACCGAAACGAGTACTAGGTGTTCGAGAAGGCGACGTTAGTGGGACTTTCTAGGTCTGGCCTGGCGTCAACGCAAAGCATCCACGACAAGCCCGCAGGCGGGCCTTCGCGCGAAGCTATCGTACCACTCCTTCGGGAGCCTGGAATGCAAGCTTCACGCAGACGAAGACTGGGGCCGTCGGAGTCTGCATTTTGGAGAGCGAAGCTTGTATGGCTAAGATTACTTTATACATGGTACAGTGCAGAGTACTCCTTCAGTTTTAACTTCAAAGAAGTCTGAAGACATCCAGTCCTGATCTTCCCAGGTTAATGCAAATGAGATTAAATCGATCTCCAATTATGTCCAATAGCTGGATTCAAAGGTAGCAAGATCCCACACAGTGCAGAGACGAGAGTGGAGTGTACTATCACCATTAGGTCTTCAGCGCCGATATGGGCCCAGTCCACGCGGCATGATTCGCGGCCGGTCCTCGAATCAAGTCTCAGGGATAAGTCGCTGTCAAACGTCAAATCGTCTGAAGGCGTTTTCGTCCGTGCATAGAAAGGTCCGGGAGAACGTCAGAGTCGACCGAGGAGCTGTGAATTGGGTAGCAAAAGTCATGAGCCTCATGCACCGAGCTCATCGAAGGCCAGGTTGCAGAGTGTGGGTGGAGACCAGCGATGTACACGCCACTCGGTCACGGTGATGCCGCGTTTCTGGCAAGCAATTACAAGCATCGACAGAGGATCGAGAAAAGCTTCGCGTCGTATCAGCAGCCAGTTTGAGTTGTTCGCCAAGCCCCACGTTTCTCCATACGGGGTGCTCATTGGCCAGATGCGGCTTCTGTGTGGACGCCGCACACGGACGCTCTTACTCCACGCTTTACCAACACTGTTCTTTGGGACGGTCGAAGTCGACAGCTGCCGCGGCTAACAAGCATTGTGGCGTGCAAGGGCTTGCAGCAGAGGTGATCGTTTGCAAAGCAGGCGTCCTGGCCCCGGCCAGCCCGTCTCAGGAGTTGCGAGTGTGACTGCGTGCTCGCGAGTCGAGCGCTCATTGGCCGCATCCGTCCGCTCCTTCACCAGCCAAGCAACAGCCCATGTTACTACAGAAGCTTGAGCTGGCCGTATATAGGTTATGCGTGTGCCCAGCTTCAGCAACCAACCCAGGTTCACAGCCATTTCTGCAACCAAGCCTCGTTTAATTTCTTAATTCTCTTGGTACAGACTCGGCAAAGCTTCACTAACAATGGCGATCAAGACAGCGGGAGGGAACAGCGCGTTCCACAACACTGTCAACGACTTCGCTCACATTGAAGACGTAAGCAGATTCTGGAGAATCTTTGCGGAGCCTCTACTAACAACACGCAGCCGAACGAGCGCCGTCGTCTTGCGCTCGCTGAAATCGACAAGGCACCCTTTGGCTGGTACCATGTTCGCGCTATTCTCGTCGCCGGAACTGGCTTCTTCACAGACAGCTACGACATCTTCTGCGTATCTCTGTTGACCATCATGCTTGGCATCGTCTACAAGCACGATAACAAGGGTGTCCTCCTCACTCCTCAGGATACTGCCATCAAGCTTTCCACCTCGGCTGGTACCGTTATTGGTCAGGTCGGCTTCGGAGCCCTCGCTGACATTGTCGGTCGTAAGAAGATGTATGGCCTTGAGCTGATTCTCATCATCGTTGCAACCCTTGCTCAAGCTCTGGTTGGCCCTGGTCCTGGAACCTCGGTGGTTGGCCTCATCATCTTCTGGCGAGTCCTTATGGGCATCGGTAAGTCCGCAGATCCGCAAGCACCATGAACTTGTCTTACAGATCTCAGGTATCGGAGGCGACTACCCCCTGTCTTCCATCATCACATCCGAATTCGCTACCACGAAGTGGAGAGGTGCTATGATGGGTGCTGTCTTCGCCATGCAGGGTTTCGGTCAGCTCGGCGGTGCCATTGTCATGGTTTGCTTGACTGCTGGTTTCAAGTCTAAGCTTGAGAAGGCCTCATCGTACGCGACTTGCACTGGCGATTGCCAGGTCGCTGTTGACCAGATGTGGCGTGCTTTGATCGGTATCGGTATTGTTCCAGCTGTCTGCGCTCTCTACTTCCGTCTTACAATCCCCGAGACTCCCCGTTACACTTTCGATGTCGCTCGCGATATTGAGAAAGCTAACGCTGACGTCGCCCACTACGTCTCTGGCAAGAAGGGTGAGGGTGAGGTTGATGAGATCACAGCGGCTACCACCCGCCAGGCGTCCGTTGCCCAGCTCGAAGTTCCCAAGGCTTCGTGGACCGACTTCTTCCGCTTCTACGGGAAGCTCAGGAATGGTAAGATCCTCTTTGGAACTGCCATGTCGTGGCTCCTACTCGATGTCGCCTTCTACGGTCTCGGTCTGAACTCATCCACTGTTCTCCAGGCCATTGGCTATGGTGGTGGCTCTAACGTCTACCACAAGCTCTACAATCTGGCTGCCGGTAACTGTATTCTCATCTGCGCTGGTGCCATTCCCGGTTACTGGCTGGCAGTTGCAACCATCGATACTGTCGGTCGCAAGATTCTTCAGCTTGTCGGCTTCGTCATGCTCACCATTCTGTTCATTGTCTGGGGGTTCGCCTACCACCACCTCAGCGGCCATGCCATGCTGGCTATCTATGTTCTTATCCAGCTCTTCTTCAATTGGGGCCCCAACACCACCACCTTCATCGTTCCCGGCGAGTGCTTCCCAACGCGCTACCGTTCCACCTCTCACGGCATCTCCGCCGGATCTGGCAAGATCGGTTCCATCATCGCTCAAGGTGCCATTGCCCCTCTGCGCACACGTGGTGCTACTGCAAAGGACGCCAACCCCTGGCTCAACCATGTCATGCAGATCTTTTCCGCTTTCATGTTTGCTGGTATCTTTACAACATTGCTCATCCCGGAGACGAAGAGGAGAACTCTGGAGGACTTGGCCATGGACTGGGATGTACGTATACCCGAAACCCTTACTCACCGACTTTAGACTAACCTTTCTAGATGGGCGATGAGAGCATCACCGGCGCCCCCGTACATAACAAGACCTCCGAGCGTGGTAGCGACGAAGAACCCAAGGCTTAGGGTCGATAAAAAGTCTCTGCATTCACTTCTTATAGATATCCCTTCTTTTAGCGCGATCATGTACAACAAATTGCATCATAGTACATTATGAACTGCCTCTCCTTTCGCATTCTTAAACTGGTCAAAATCGTTCTCAAATTGTGATTGTGGTGTTGGTGAACAAAGTCTTTTGGAGACGTGCGAACGGATCGGTCATACACTTTGGCAGTAGCGTCACGCTAACCCCTCTTTCGACCCCACTGCGACACCTCGATTCAGCTGTGCACCAGTTGATATATCAACTGCACAGCCATTGTGCGGTTGCCGCAGACCGCGAGGAGCCTTGGCTTCAGTTGAGCGTGATTGGCTTTCCAGATTACAAGATTATGGCTACAAGTAGCAAAATCTTTACTTTCTGCATGAACTCTCAGACATTCGAATAAGTTCAGCTCTCACCCAGCTGAAGTAGCACGCCGTGACATATGCATGTCCCGAGACTTTACGCGACTTTACGCGACTTACCTAGGCCAATCGTGCGCTGTTACTCTCGCCGGATGGAGTTTGCGGTCTTACAGTTTCCCGAACAGGAGACTGCTGACAAAAAGAGATGGTCTTGGTGCTCACGCGATGTCGCAATGGATGCAGATGCTCGCTTTGGGAGGGAGCTTACAAATATGGTTGTTTTCCGGCCAAAGCTGGCTCTACCTGAGATACAAAAGTAACAAGTCACACGCTTATCTTCCCCAACTAACAGCTTCTGAACCTCTCAGTTATGACCGCCAAAGAATTGCCCTTGCGTACAGCGCTCATTGGGCTGTCGTCCTCGGCAGCTACTTCCTGGGCCGCTGCAGCCCATCTCCCCGGCCTGCTCTCAGAGACAGGACGCTCCAAGTTTACCATCAAAGCGCTACTGAATAGCAGCGTTGATGCGGCAAAGACAGCTATCAAGACCTACAACCTCCCGGCTGACACCAAGGCCTACGGTTCGCCGGAAGACCTGGCTGCGGACCCGGACATCGATGTAGTCATATGCAACACCCGAGTCGACAAGCACTATGAGACCATTATTCCAAGCGTCCGCGCAGGCAAGGATGTGTTTGTTGAGTGGCCGATTGCGGGGAAGAAGGAGCATATCGAAGAGATAGTCGAAACAGCGAAGCAGAGCGGGTCGCGTATCGCAGTCGGCCTGCAGAGACGTTGGAATCCCATCGTGCTGAAAGTCAAAGAACTTGTTAGCGGCGGTGATGCAAAGCTGGGCAAGCTGCTGAGTGCAGAAGCGCGTCAGTTTGGCACTACGAATGACCGCGAGATCTTGCCGCCAGGGATCAAATACTTCGCCGACAGGAAAATCGGTGGCAATCCTATCGTCATTGGGATTGGACATGGTGAGTTTCCCACGCCCGGCTGGACCCTGCTTTCATTTAACGGACGTCAGCTCTCGATACCCTCCTCGCCGCCATTGGCGATATCGAGCCCACTACCGTGCAATCCGCATCCCAAATCCAGCGCCCATCAATCCGCATCCGTGATCCCTCCACTAACACCGTCGTCGAAACAATCACCTCCGACGTTCCGGACCTTCTCTCGTTGAACGCGCGCCTCGCGCCCTTCCCCAACACAGCCCCAAACGCCACACTCTCATTCTTCTTCCGCCGCGGCCAGCCATTCCCTGGCGGCTCAGCACTGACCTGGATCCTCAACTTTGAGCACGGCGAGATCAAGATCGAATCTCCTACGTCTAGTTTCTTGGAACCGGGGCCAAAGGACCAGCCGATCACGATTCATGTGCATCGGTACGATGATGATAGTGTGGAGGAGGTGCATTGGGAGTGGAGCGCCGAGCAGGCCGGGCTGCCACTGATGGCGAGGTCTGTGTCGGCGACGCTGTTTGCGTTTGCTGATAGGAAGCCGGAGGGAGAGGGGTGGGTTGGGGTTAGGGATGCGGCGAGGAGGGCAGTGCTCATTGAGAAGTTTCTTGATGTGTAGGGTAAGTACGTGGAGGATGGAACGAATTCTTGATATGCTGAATATCGCTTGCCCGAATCTAGTATTATACATACATACGAAGGAGGGCTGCTTAAGAAGGAGCCTGCGATATGCTGTCATATGCCGTGTGCAACGTGACGTCTCTACATCATGACTGTGTAATGAATCGAACAATGCTCCGACAGAGCACCAACGCTCCTGAACGCCGTACCCAATGATATAAAAAAAATGCGCAACTGTGTCCCTTGAATCACGGATGCTCATGCGCCGCCGCTCCACTCGCCGCCGCTCCACTCGCCTCCTCGACCCGCTCCTGAATGAGATCAACTTGTTTGACTGGATGGAGCAGCACAGCAGGCAAGCACATGCGGCCCTCGCCTGCAAGCTCTTCCTCCTCGCCGCCATCATTGTCGACCTTGTATCCCATCCAACGCTTCCACAAGTTCGGCGCGAAGCCAGCGTGGTAGTACCAGGTTGTGCCAAGGAAGTTGTGCTGTCGTTCGTCTGAGAACACGGATAGTCTGGCACCGCCTGATGCGCCGTTGCGGCCGTTGTTGAAAATGGCGGCAAGATACTGCGTCGGCCACTTGCGGTCGACGAAGACGGGATGTGGTGCATAAACGGCTTTCAACCCGTGGTGCAGAGCGCAGGACCCGGGCCACATCTCGCTGAACATGGTGTGGCGGAAGTGAGACTGTTCGCGGTGCATGGTCTCAAGCAAGCGTCGTGACAGGCGGCCGGATGTATTGATAGCGGTTCTGCGCGGCGGGAGCCCGTTCTTCTTGTCGTAGCCGGTGACATCCTCGTTCAGAATCCAATTTGTTCGGTCTGGGTCGAAGAGAGGATTGAATACAATGAGGTCGGCTGGTTCACCCACGCCCCACTCGTGCTTGTCTTCCATCAATGTATGCGGTGGCAATACATCCTCATCGATCTCAATGTCTGGATAATCCTGAGGTTTCTCTGGACCCCAGATGTGCTTTTCTGGCTTTTGTAACTCAGGTTGAGCAACATGCGGGTTCGGTGGGAGATGCGACGACCATGTGTTTGCTTTGCTATTGGTGCCGTGTTCGGTCTGCACACGCACCATGTGGGTGAAGTCCTCCCAGGAACCATGCACAGACGGGACGTAGAAACGAGCGTTGCGCTCCCAGAGACCCTTCCGAGGTTGAGCCTCCGTCCATTTCGAAACTTGCTCAAACAGGTGATAGTAGTGGCCTGTATAACGGACATCCATTTCCCAGTGCCAGAAGTACTCAAACTCAGGATGCTGGTGCGCGAAGTAAGTGACGGGCATGAAGGTTGAGCGGTATGCACCGTGAACAGGCAGGCCGCGGTACATGGACTCCTCTACACCACCGTAGATAAGACCCATCTGTCGTTCAGACCACAGCGTACCCATGCCAGCAAACTCTGGTGGAAGGGACTGGCTAAGCACCTCGTTATAAACGTTCTCGTCTGCCCATATTTGTTTGTTGTCATCCTTGACGTGGATGAGGAAATGTACTTGGTATTCACCACCAGACGCGAGCGTAAGCTCAGAAATCATGGATCGCAAATACATCAAGTCTTCATCATCGTATTGGTAGTCCCACCACGTGCGGATAAGTACTGCGGTCCGTGAAATGAGCTTCTTATGCGAAGCCTTCGTTTGCTGGCTGACATTGTCGGTAACGGGCTGATGTGCCTCAGTCTCGTTGTCGGTTTTTGAGTCGACATCAAGCTGGCGTCTTTGGATTGCCATGGCCTGGAATGCATCTTGACGTGTCTTGGATGGCTTCTTGAAGCGCCCTTTGTTCTTCTCTAGACAGCGGCTCACAGCCTCACCCCATTTAACGCTTCGATAGTCAACTTCAGGAGTAGTCTCCCAGACTTTCTCGATCCCTTCACGGTCGCCTTCCATGCCCGCACCTGTACCTCCTCTCTTCTTGCTGTAGCCCAAACCGTATGGCCCCAGGCGTCCAAATCTCTCGAAACAGACGTCATCCCTGAGGCCGAGCAAGTCATAGCTTCCCATGATATTATCAGGCATGCCCTTTGTTACGCCGTTGTAGACTCGTAGTCCGGGGACAGTGATCGTGTCTTTCTCATCCAGGTAGCAAGTCTCGACAGGACCGTACTGTTCGACGTAGGCGTGGCTGCTGTAATCCGGGTACGGGCTGAAGGATACCGAGTCAGGTACTTTAGCGCTGTCTGCGCGTTTCTCCTTGGGCGCCTCCTTGACCTCTGCTGGCGGAAGCTCGGGGTCGATGTCTTCTTTCGTTGGGTATTCCGGCACATTCTCCTTGCGGCTGACCAATGTCCGTATACCGCCATGGTAACGCTTCAAGAACGGAAAGCTCTCCCAAACGGGTGGTGGAGGCGGCGATTTGTAAAGTTTAAGCTCAGCGTTCCGTATCGAATCCCAGCTGCTGTGCAGCAGAAACCACATGAACAGGACCAGGGTACTTGCTATGGCCAAGCCAAAGTACCGTGTGAAAGCACGCGGATTGCGGTAGCTGTACGCGCTCACCGATGGTTTCGAGGGCGTTCTTCGATGTGTGCGCGACGCTTTGCGGTTCGAGTTCAGAGGCCGGGCCTCGTGGGGATTGTTCGGGTTGACATCGTAGGCGCCAGAGGAGGCGCGGGATGAGTACGGACTTGAGGCGTCGGAGGACACGTAGCTGTCGTCATCGTCGCTGTCGAAGCGCTTCTCATTGTGTTCGCCGTCTTCGAGGTCGCGCTCCACTTGGTTGAAACCCTGCAGTTTCCGTTTCGCGACCGAGAGCTGCGGTCTGAAGCCCAGCATTGTGAGCGGCTGCACGTGACGTACACCCTATTGCATCCGGAAGCACCTGCCTGCTTGCCTGTCTGTGGGGTGGTAGCGTGGGTACGATAAAGGGTAGCAGGAATGTGGAGTGTTGAGAATGGCGTCTGACACTCTCCACAAAGCGCCGGACTGGTCACCAGCTGCTGAGAATGCTGTGTATTTGTAATAATGCTTAGGGGCAATGTTGTAGCGTCGTGAGATCCTGTAGTCTAGAGATGCTCAAAGATAGTTGAGTTGAGCCTCTGGCAAGCCAAGGAGCCAAACAAATGGCGTTGCCAGGGTTGCGGCGCCCGGGAGCACGGCAGACGGCTCGCACTCGACTCCTCCCCCACTCCCCCCCACAAACCACCACGACTACATCCCAGCAAGCAGCAACGTGTAGGAGGCATCTCAAGTGGCTCGTTTGATGCACTATTGGTGTCCCCTTTAACTAAAGCACATACCGCCTCGGTCGCAGGAGCCATCGCAGGAATCGATGTGGGAGTGGTTTGTGGGCTGGCCGTGATTGCCGGGTACATTGTTTTCTTCATAAGAAGGAGTCGAGCATCACATGAGGAAAGCGCAGCGATGACTTACACTCTAGGCATATGCGGCGTCACGTATGGCACTGATCTTAGTGATTCAATCGGGATGAAAGAGGAGTGTGGCCTCTGAGATGGACATCTCCAAGGATCGAGCAGGACTCGAAACGTTCGAGGACCCACAAGAGCTACCAACACGTTCACATGGGCAATACTGACGGAGTGTCTCACTCAAGCCTGAATATATGGTTCGCTATAGCACCGACAAGATCAATGACTTCATTATCAAATTATACTATTTCACATCCAGAATCACAACCATCGAAACACCCCCGGCATGACCAACGACAGCAAGGAGCATCGCAGTCCAAATCAGCGAGGACACTCAACTCGCAGCTGCTTTGACAACCTGCGCCCAGTCGCCGTCACTTCCCTCATACCTCCTTGGCGCTGTCCCGTCCCACAAGCTCGCCAAAACAACACGGTCCGCCTGCTCGCCCTCCCACGGCTGGCGCCCATGCTGCGCAACGACATTATCGTACACCAGCACATCGCCTCTCTGCCACTTATGTAGGACTCGAATCTCTTCGGTAATCTCCGCCAACCTCTTCAAATACTCCTCGGGTATGGGCGATCCATCACCGTACAATTGCTGCGTGATGTTCCTTCGACTTGAGTTCGGCGCGGAAGGCGCAAGGAAGTTTTTGTAATATGCTGCCAGGCCCGTGAAGAGCGAGGGTTGCTTGGTGATGGGATGAACGCGGATCGCGGGCAAGTGGTGTGTCAGAACGAGTGTCCGGTCATCGTTGGTCCATTCCCACGTCGTGTGGCCGTCACGATTGTAACGGCGGATCTGAGCCTCAACCTTAGCCTTCCTGGTCGCCGCGTCGTCGCCGTCGTTAATCTCTTTTCCAAATGCCTGCTTGAGCGTCGAGCCGCCAGCGTATTGCTGCTCAACCTTGTAGGTCACGCGGCTGAGGATGCCTTTCGTGGCCAATGTGTCAATAAAATCCGGAATCTCCTCGTTGGCCCTCTGGAAAAGCTCGACCGAGGACGAGATTGGAGTTTCGCCACCTACAGCTGGTGCACGGTGGCTGTAGAAGAAGATGTATTCAGGCGCATGCGGTACCTGCGGAGACTCATTATGATTATAGATGAGCACTTCCTTGGGAGCTTCATTGGCAGGGGCAACGTTCGGCGCAAGAAGTGGTCTATCGACGACGATCCCGATTATCTCATGTGGCCTGAATTTGAAGGCGTGAGCGAACTTGCTGAAGTCTTCAGCGTTGTGAATCGGGAGATCGCGAAACAAGAGTGTTCCATGTTGGGCGAGCTTCTGCGTCAGCGTGCTCTGACTTTGTAGCGATTCAACTGTGGTAATCACTTCGTCCAGAGTTGGCTCTATGCTGCCGTGATACGAAGCATGAAGTGCAAGTGGTGAAATGGTGCCTGGTGAATGAGGATATCCAAGCATCCGTTGGTTTGACGAGGACAAAGAGAATGCCTCGAACACAACGCGGGGCAGGGCGCCAGACTGGAATCCGATTTCTCTGAACACCTGCTCAACGGTTGAGGTCGCCATGTTGGTTATCCACTATCACAATGTATGAAAGCAAGTTTACCGGATTTAAGTATTCCGACTTATCTGAATGATCGGAAGCTGACGTGCCCCGCACATGATCAAGATGCTGCGATCCCACACAAATATGGCGTGCTTCGATTAGGAACAAGTGGGCAGTGAATACCATGCATTCATAATGAGTCGATTTTCTTTCGTCCGTATGTTCGACCGCAGTCTCGAGTTGGTGCGACAAGAAGACCGACAAGCGAGAATTCAAACGCGTCGAAATCACCCAGCCTCTGCAAAACTTAAGAGAATGTCAAACATCGGTCCAAAAGACAAAGATGACTACAATGTTGTCGATGAAGAGAGTGCCCATTATTCCGCCACTACCGCACCGGCTCCCTCTGGAGCAGTCCTCTCCAAGACACCCTTCCGTCGGACCACACTGTTCCAGATTCTCGTTGTAGGAATCTGCGCCTTCTGTGCTCCAGGCATATGGAGTGCGATGAACGGCCTCGGTGTCGGTGGCTCGCAGTCACCAGATCTGGTCAATGCCGCCAACGCTCTCCTCTACGCCTTCATGACAGTGACCTGTTTCCTAGGGCCGTGGCTTACAAACGCAATTGGGTTCAAATACACACTCGCTATCGGAGCGCTCGGCTATCCTTTGTATGCTGCCGGCCTGTACGTCAACAACCGCTTCGGCGATGAGTGGTTCGTGTATGTCGGCGCAGTAGCATGTGGCATCAGCGCAGGGTTTTTCTGGAGTGTTGAGGGAGCCATCGCAACGGGGTATCCTGAGAGTCACAAACGCGGCCGCTACATCGCAACCTGGTTTACATTTCGAAATTTCGGAAACATCATCGGCGGCGCGGTTTCCCTTGGAATCAATCACAAAGTCAACCAGCGAGGCAAAGTTGGTTATCAGACCTACTGGGGCTTTATTGCTATACAGTGTCTCGGTTTCTTCTTTGGCCTCCTGCTTTCCAACCCGGAGAAGGTCGTCCGTGATGATGGGACAACAATCAAAGCGCCGCGGGGTATCAACTGGAGAGTCGAAGGGAAGGAGATGTGGACGCTGCTGAGAAGCCGTCCAATCTTGCTGCTGATACCGCTGTTCTTTTATTTTGGCTGGATCCAGGCGTATCCCGGAACGTACCTCGCCACCTACTTCACGGTGCGCTCACGAGCCTTGGGCAGCTTCCTGTCAGCAGTGGTGGGTACACTCGCTACGTGGCTTGGAGGATCCCTCGTTGACCTTCCTTGGCACCCGAGCCGAAAAGTCAGAGCAGTAGCCACCTACGCGCTGATTGCGTCTTTGAACTCTGCGACCTGGATATGGGCGGTCTATATCCAATATGAGTACCGCCAGACGCGACCAGTGCTCGATTGGGGCGATCAGAAGTCTTTCGGTCGAGGCTTCGGCGTCTACATGTTCGAGCGTGCCAGCCTCGGCATGGTGGAGAACTATATATATTGGTGTATTGGTAACTTGTCTGACTCACCCGGGGATCAGATTCGGTACAGCTCCCTGCTGCGAGGAATTGAGACAGCTGGAGTCGCACTCGGCTTTGGAGTACAGGCAATTCCCACGACGCTTATTGCGACAGCGAGTATCAATTGCGGTCTATGGTTTTTCGCGTTACCTTTCAGCTACTACGCGACCAAGCAGGTGGTAACGAAGTTCAACAAGCTCGAACGGGAAGGCGGTTGACAACTTGGTCTTGGCAGCTTACTGTCTGTAAAGCGTCCCCGCGGGTGGCGCAAGTACGAGGTGAGTACCCGTGGCGGTATGGCGCCGTGGGGTGCGCGAGGTGCTGAGGGGGTCCGCAATGAGTCGACAAGCAAGCTCGCGATTCGCTAGAAACGTCCCAGCCGAATCGCGCCACTTACTGTAGTAAACAGCTCGTTTCCCCCTCTTCATTAACATCTTCCTTCCAACGTCAATTCGATATTGCCAGATAACAGAATCTTCAAGATGACCGACACAGGACTCTTCACCTTTTTCGACATCGCCTCATCCGTTGAGCCACGCTCGTTTGCGCCAAACCCCTCGAAAGGCCGCTACGCACTATCTTTCAAGGGCGTGCCTTTCAAGACACAGTTTGTCAACCTTCCTGATATCTCCAAAGTCCGCCAGGGGCTTGATTGCCCGGCTACTCGAAAATTCGGTGATGGTACGAGATCACCTTCATAGCGGCGCTTCCATTCTAACCTTCATCACAGGTTCCAATTTCTACACACTGCCCATGTTGCAAGATCCCTCAGGGAAGGTGATCGGTGATTCATTCGACATTGCCAATTATCTAGACGATACATTCCCCTCATCAGGCGGCCAGCTCTTCCCCTCAAACTCTACTCGTACTGGGCTTGACTACGAGAGCCCTCTAAAAGACCAAACAATCCTCATCCCCCTGACTACCAACGAGGGTTCGAAGAATGGAGACTATGCTCGATTCAACTGGCACGTTGACGCAACCTTCACTGGGCATGTGGGACTCCTTGCGTATTACATGCCGTTCAGGCCTGAAGCGGAAGAAGCCTGCAGGGCGGTCTTCCTTGAACGTGCAAAGCTAGATTCCTGGGAGCGTTTCTCCATCCAGGGTGAAGCGAGAGAGCAAATGATGGCCTCGTTCAAAAACTCACTCACCTCGTTGGCTCAGCTGTATGCCATTCACGAGGATGGTCCATATCTTGAGGGCAAGCAAGCCAACTACGCTGATATCATTGTTGGCGGCTGGTTGAATATGTTGGCCGAATGCTTCCCGGCAGATGAATGGAAGGACTTCAGGACATGGCATGATGGGATCTTCGCTCGGCTCCACGATGCCCTTCAAGAAAATTACTACGTGTGCAAGTAAAGAGCCGGCGAGTGCTGCTCAAGTTTAAGCAATAATGCCATATCGGAGAAGTCAGGACCAGGAACGTCAGAGAACATGGGTTGTAGACTCCGGCTAGGCCTTCAGTCCTCCATGAATGCTTTCTGTTTTTGGGCCACCTGCCGATAACGACTAGGCAATAGAAAACTCGAAGAGCTAGTGCTCCCCTATGTTTGGGACTGAGTACTTGCTACAGACAGAAATACAGACCTACATGCTGGCATTTCAGCCCATCCTGTCATCCCACACACACTCAACATCTCCCCTCTCGTCCCCACGCCAAACATTGCCTGGTGCGTTTCGCATTGCAACAGCGGCCCTGATCTGAGTTCCTAGCTCTGGCGGTCCTGAGCCAATAACTTGTGTTCTACCACTTTCAACCGTTGCATCCATGAATGCGTCAATCAGCCCGTTCACCTCCGGTCGCGAGTTGTTTAAGTACGTGATGCTGAAGTTAGGAATCTCCTGAATCAAGTCCTCAAGGTCCGAGTCGAAGTCACTAGAGATCGATGACGCGTCGTCAGCCCCGAAGTCCTTGTTTTTCTCGTCTGGCCTGGGTGGGCGAACAGGGCGCTGCTGTTTTGAAAGCATCCTAGCGTCCGGTCTGGTCACGAAGATGCGAATCCGGAAGCGCTTCTTCGTCTCTACAGACATGATAGGGGTTTTCTCGAGTTTGTCTTCGTCGTGGTTGCGATGTACTTGTTTACGTGTTTGATTGAGCTGCGACTTTAGATACCCTAGCTCGGGGCTAATCCAGGCCAGGTTCTCAATGTGGCGGACCGTCCAGACGAGTTCGATGTTGCGCACAGGTGAACTGTCAGCTAGCGCGGCTTTGATTACTGGGAGCGTATATGTGACTCCTGTGCCACCGGAGACGGCAAGAATGTTTGAGACTTCGTCGTTCATGATGGACCCGCCGTATGGACCCTGAACGATTACAGGTGTGGTATCATCGCCATGAGGGTAGCGATTGGCAGCTGCCTCCGCGAGCTCGGCCAGTTTCTTAGTTTCGCCATTGCAGGCACGGATGATGTAGGTGTGGCTTTGTACACCAGAGCTGGAGGTTGGATTCGAGGCCGGGGTGAAGGGGTGCGACTGCCACATGCTGAGTGCAGGAAAGGTAAGGTAGAAATGTTGACCGAGCTCCCATGGTCGCTGTGTATGGGCGAATGTCATGCGGATAATGGTGCCTGACTCGTCTTTGAGAACTTCCATTTTGGCAGGAACAGATTTGAAGCCGAAACCGCTGCTCCCGTCCTTGAAACCAGAGTGTATGAGGAAGGTTCGAGCCTTACGAGCAACAAAGTCGAAGCCCATGATGGCAAAGGAGGCTATCATCCAACAAGACAGTTGCTTCCAATGACCCCAACAAGCTGCGATGTTGTCAGCTCACATACCAGTAATACAAACTTGTACCGGGACACTTACCACCAATATACAGAACCGCCACGATGAAGTGAGAGTTGAGGAAAAATTCGTAGCCTGTCCACCGAATCACAGGCCTTAAGCTGAAAACAAAGAGGAAGCTAATCAGGATCTGTGCGACAATGCCCCAGATCATATACTCCTGTTTGATCCATTCCACATAAACTGTGGGCTGGGGCTGATATAATCGGCCCTCGACGATGGTCCAGATGATGCAATGGATAAAACTTTGGACAAGGATGATTCTACCCGTCCAGCGGTGCAGAAAGTTGAAGCTTTGATATGGGATACCAGTAAGAAGAGAAAGAACTGACTCTCGAGCACACATCGCAATTATTAGAGGCGTCAGGGCGAAGGCGAATGCGCCAAGGCGGTCCGCAAAGCCACCTATACCACTGCGAATGTTGAAGAGATCGGAATCTTTGACAGGCGTTTTCCAACTCTTGTACGTGATACCTACCAGACTAAGAGCGTGAGTCATTGACTCAGGTGCACTCATTACTTCCAACTTACGAGAAGATGATGAGGTAGGCACAGATGATGGCAAGAATCAAAACTTGTAACCTCGTAGTGTACTTGAATATTCTTGAACATTCAGGTGTAAGATACCGTCTAACGGTTGCAGACGTTGCCCGCACAAGACGATAACAGAAGCTCTGTTGAGCTCCGTCGCCATTCTTCTTACTTGGCCGAAGCAGCCGTGAGAAAACTGTGACGAGCAAGGCCACACCAAAAGCCGCCCACATTATGAACGTGTATATCATAGATTTCTCGTGGTCTCCATACACCGAGTCCAGATATTCACAGGACCCGGCATCGCTGGTGCACGGGAGATATCGAGTTGCGTAACCCCAGTAGTGAATTGCCGTGCCTTGACCGTCCTGGATATGCGCTCGCGCGACTAGCGCGCTGTCGTTTGTTTCGAAAGTCATTGTAAGGAAGGGACGCAGCACAGCTGCAAAGTGGACACAAAAAATGCACAGAAGAAGAGATGGGCTTGTCAAAACCCTGAAGGCATTACAGCTACCTTATTGACCTTATGAGCAAAACAAGGTGAGGCCGAATTTCCGCTGGTTCCACAGAACGAATAAGCCAAGTCTCATTGAACGCTGACGACTGTTCAACTCCGCCGTTTCGATCCTTCCTGACCAGCATCCAGTCGTATTGGTTCCTGCCCAGACGTCTGAGACATTACGGTCTCCACTTTGACGGCGCCGGAACGGTGGAAACGCAACGATCGGCGGCAGAGCTACCCGGCACGAGCCCTTCGAACATGAATCTCAACCGTGGCGGAGCTTCTTGAATGGACCATGATGGTCGGGATCGAATGCTGCAGGACAAACGTGATGTGCGAGCAAGATCTGCTGCGACGCATGCCCTATAACACCACTTGCTGCACAGCTTATTGGTCGACAACGTTTTTGGCCATATAGCTGTGGGTGGTCCCTGGTCCCAAAAGAATTGGCATCTATGCCGAGCCTTCGACTCGAGTGTTGGGGAGTCTTCCAAGGTTTGACAAAACAGCCATGTGCTTGTCCTCAACTGCACCGAAAAAACGTGCCGCAAGGACGCTCTTTGCACAGACTTGGCTTAGGTAACACCGACATGGATGCGGCGTCCGTTATTGCGATGGTGTTGATGAGTTCAGGAGAACAGTGGACTCGCAAAGTGGGGATGAGGTGGAGATGCCGATTGACGTGAAACAGCCGAAATGTCTGTGCGCAAGATCTCTCTTCACACTGCCGTTCAAGGTGGCACACTTCTCCTCTATCCTACTTCAGTCCATTGCGCTGGGTCTTGCGGACCTTACCCCCGTCGCGGACGAGAATAATTCTTTGTAGATACTGACCAGTCTTTGAGCTTGTTATGGTGGCTGTTGTGGTCTGGAAGGTGTACCATTGGTAAAGGGATAATAGTATGCTTGGGTCTTTGAGAAAGTCCTGGAGGAACAGTTTGTCTTGGATGGGGAGCTTATTGGATAAACCAACCATCTTCTAAATCGATGTCTTCAGCACTAACAATCGCCGCTTGATTATTTCTTGCTGAAGTAGATGAAGTAATAGGTTCTTCCTGAAGGTTACTGACCTCGCTGCTTGAGCGATTCTGTCATGTAGTGAAATGACCCTTTCATGGTAATACTTCGCACAGATGGTAGACATATTCAGTGGGACTCTGCTGCATCCGGATAGCTTCTTATTTCCTGGCTCTTTGTCTGCGGCATGCCCGTCATCTTGAGTTTGCGTGTTGTCAACTTCGTCATCCAAGTCCAATAGTTTGGCCAATGCACGCCTGGAGGGAACACTCAGTCTGTTTGTAGCGACCTCGTGGTTGTGCAATGGCCTGGTGAAGATGCAGTAGAGACATCATACATTCCTGGACAGGAAAGAGCTCAAAGCATGACAAGAAGATGTCCTGTTTCTGTTGTGAGTTCTCTTCGCTTTTTTGAAGCCGCGTCTTGTCGTATCTGTCGTTCGAGCTTCAGTTGTTGAGTGAATGCCCTTTAACAGAAACTGTACGTATAGTGGCAACTCTCTGTTTCTGGCGATAACATGGTATTTTACGCAACAGAAGACCAGAAACGTGCAACGTTCTCCAAGTTTTGGTTTGGATCCGCTGGCAGACTGCTTGTCTTGCGGTTTGAGTACTGCCAAATATCAAGACTTGTTTTCGTACACAGGAGTCCGATATAGAGAAACAAGTCTCTCTAGTTTGTACTTAGCACAGCAATATGGTCTGGATGGCCTCGACTCAATACGAGAGAGAAAATATCCATGACACTCTGCAAGCTAGCCTGCAAGAAATGTCCATTGGAGGTTTCTTCTGCTTCATCAGTCGCACACATCAGCCGCCACTGAGACCCAAGACCCACGTTCAGTCTCCATCCGCACGAACCCGCACTCACAGAAATACACGTCGTCTGGCGTCGATCGGAAAGCCTGCGTGGGTCATGTGTGCCATCGCCTCGCTTGTTGCCCTACAGGTTGCGTACAGCTCCAGCGTTTCAGCAGGGTTACACAGCATCACGTAGTCTGTCGAGCGCGAAGTGGGGTGGGCGAACTTCGTCTACGCCCGCAGCTACCCATAATCCGGGTCGTTGGAGCCGAAGTAAGGCACTACATTGCCTTAGTTTCGTCGTTCCAAAGATGGTCTAGGCGCTGCAGCCTGTGGAGGGCTGGACTGATGTTGTGCTTGTAGCAGGGCGTGTAGGACGCTGCGGTGGCACGGGCGGTCGGGGAGCGGAATTATGGTAAGCAAGAGACATATTCTGTGTGTCTTGAAGCACCAAGGCAGGTCTGCGTTCTGGGTATGAGCGGGGTGGATGGGTGGGGTAGTGAGCATGAAGTGGATATCAAGAACCACTGGACAGGTGTCAGAAGTGCCATGCCTGTATGCGGCTAGAGAATGTATGCATGGATACGAGAGTATTCTGCAGCATTCATTCTATGGCTTCGGTGAACAACGTAGAAGGCTGATAGGAGGGAGCACGAGCTGGAAGACGACCTACCTGCATGACCTGAGACAGCATTACCGAGCGCTTCTGACAACACAGGCGGCCTGCAAACCCCAATGCTCCACACCATCCGTGATGTGGACTAGAATAGCATGTCGTGCAGCTCGGCGCGTCCATATGCAAGATGTTGCCGAGATCGCAGATGCGATGACTGGCCTTGCTGCTTCCACGCTTGAGCATGATGCGCGCAAGGGCTGCAGCGAAAACTGAAGGGGCTGAATATCAAGTTTCCGCGCGTCAGAAAGTCTTGCCTCCTCTTACAGCACCGAGTCTAGTAGTTCGAGATGCATCTCTAGCCACATGCCCAGCAACATTCTGCTTGAAATCACACTCCACACGGGCCTTCTGCAGAACCCCTGTTAATGACGATCTTCCAGCTTTTGATCGTTGCACCGCACTTCGCTCAGAGTACAGCAAGGCGTTACCTGCGTCACGCCTGTCTGCCGTCAGCTCAATACAGTACAGCATCGTAGCACTAAAGGTAGTCACCGTCCAAGCGAGGCCCTTGCACCACCTCGCCAGCCCCCGCTTTTCCCGGTCCAGCCTTGTATGTTCTGATGAGTAACATGCGATTTATATGAATCTATTGCAAGCTGAGGTGTATGCCTGGGGAAAGAAAGTGGAGGGTCGTAGCGACACGGCAGCCCTTGGTAAGCTTCTAGAGCCTGTCAGGCGGGCCACACGGTGGCGTGAGCATAATATGTTTCTGTAGCGAAACAGTGTTGCAGGTAGGGTGGTGAGGCTTTGGGGTAGACCTGTGTAGTAACGACGTACAGGCGGTGGGTACAAGCTGTACAAGTGTACAGTAAGGGTAACATCTGCATCATCAGATGCAAAAGTCGATGAACGTGGCTATTCAAATCGTTGTGTCCTGAGATGTCAAGGGGTTGGGGAGGGAACAGATGCAGGTTGAATGATTGTAATCTTTTCAATTGACAGTTTCGACTGGTTGACTCGGCGCTTCTAGTGACGAGACATGTTACAAATGCACACTGAAGCTACACAGAGCCAATCGTGCCACCTGCCACTCATTAGGTCCCATGGCCAAATTCCGCCCCATGCCTACCATTAGAGTTATACATTTGAAAACATTTGAAAGGAGCATAAAGCTCGTTTGGGTGTTGGCGTGCACGCCGTACGACCCACGACTGCGCTTGCCATGATGCGTCCCGAATCGGGACCATGAGGTATAGCCGTCGACAAGAGAACTGTCTCTTGGATTTGACAGAAACAAAGAAATAAGCAAAATAGATGGCTGAAGAGCCTCGCTGCGTATGACATGACGTAAAACGCTTTTTGACAGGACTGGTTGCCTCCTGTAACTCTGCAAAGATCCCACTGAAGGGATACACAAATACCAACCATTGTACTGTGAAGGAAGCTTCCTCTCTAATTCGTAATGTGACAAAGGAAATTCGTGATAAGACTCGGTCGTGGCGCAATGGCTCGGCCTGAGTGTGGTCATACAAGTCGTACATCGTTGAACCCTGGCAGCAGTTGATGCTGCAAACGCCTCACAATGGGTTATAATCGCACAGAAATATGAACAGGGTAGAGTGCTGGCGACCGCGGGGTCTAGTGGCCTCGAACCCCAGCCGAGGAGCGGCCGAGTAGAGAACCAGGGAGCAGGTCGCTAAGAAATTTGAAAAAAGCGCGCTTGCGCGAAGGGGTCTTGAGCATCATTGGTGAGGCAATCTGGACCATGGGTCCGACGACGTCCTCGTCGCCGAGCTTGGGGAATTTGCCTTCACTCTTGGGATCGTTAAGCGTAGGCATCTTGCTGAGGGGGGCTGGTTCAGCAGGCGACAAAGGCTCAACTGGCGAGAGCTGGCCACGAGCGGCAGCGTAGGAAGTGGCGACCTCGTGGTTCCTCTTCCACTCGGCATCGATTTCGGCCCACTTCTGCTCGGTAAGAGTATAGTGTTTTGAGGTCACACCGTAATGCTCTGCAGTTCGCACTTGATGCTTTGCGTAGTTGCAGCGCGCTGTCTCCCAGTCGGTGAAAAGCTGGCGCAGCGAAGCTGCATCGCAGCGTTCTGGAACGTAAGGTTCCGGCTGGATGGTAAAGTTCGCGTGGCCAAGAAGATTGGTCCACTTGTCATCAGGGTCCGCGAGCATCATGGGCGGAATGTCAGCCGAAGAGACGGAATATCCAGGACGCGATGTCTTGATGGACGCCATTGATGGCTTTGCGGACAGTGTGGGCGTAGGATACGCACGAACAGGTGGAGTAGCCAGGGGAGTTGGTACAGACGAGAGCGATGTATTTGCGATAGTAGGCGACTGAAGAGGCGACGATGTTGGCAAGTCGTCCCGGCACATCAGCAGAGGAGGCAAAAGGGGAGTGGTGGCGTAACGCTCAGCGTCAATCTGCTCAGGGTCAAAGTCGATGTCCACAGCGTTCGCCTTGGCTACATCAATTTCCATAGGTGCAGCACTCTCGGTGAGCTTCTCTACGCTGTGAGTAGGCGTAGCAACTTGAGAGTATTGCTGAGAGACATCAAATGATTGGACATGGCGAATAGAGCTGGTGATTGACGAAGACCGGGTGGAGGGAACACGTGATGGTGTCTCACTTCTTGAGACCCTGGTGAAGCTCGACGAAGCCCTCTTGCGCTCTTTGACCTTGCGCGACAGGGAAGGGAAGCGGCGTTCAATCTTGTTAGTGATGCTGTTGGCTGAAGACTCCAGGGAGCGGCGGCGCTTGGCCATGCGGATCTCTGCATCCACAGACCTGAAGTACTCGTCCTGGAATTCATAGGCTCTGGCGATCTCACAACTGCTTTCATGGCCACGCTCTGTATCACCTGCATATGTGTGAGCTTGGGCGGTCTTGTTAAAGTATTGCGAAGACCTACATGAGCAGTGGTGAGGGTCTTCAGGGCCATAGTGGAATTCTTGCTCAATAGGCTCCTCGGTCAGCTTGGGCAGCTTGCCAGATGCATTGGGTGCATCAACAATCTCGTGGGTTGGTGGGCTCGATGAGAGCGATGATGCTGAGCTGGGAAAGCGGAAATGGCCTCGCGCGTAGAGACTTGGCGTGGGAGGCGTGGAGCAATCAGACGCCGAGTAGAAGCCAGAATCAGCGCAAGAGTAAAGAGAAGATGTTGGCTCGGCAGACATGTCCAGGGAGCTTTTGGACGGTTTGCGCGCAGCAACGAGTTTGGGTAGAATCAGTGGTTTGAGGTCGTGCATGTTGATGTTTGGTTGCCGAAGCGTGACGTGAGTGTTGACAATAGGTACTGGGATCCCATCACCAGCTTAAGAGTGAACCTCGCGCCGTATGGCTGGTGGCCGATTGCTGACTTCCTTGAAATGGCGGTCGCGAGTTGTTTGGACGAAAGCCTTGGAGGGTGCCACGAAGCAGGACCACGTAGGTGCCTTTCGCGTGTTTATCTTGCAGAGACCTAGCGAAGTCAGCGCCCGTCGGCTCGCGCACCCAAAGTGGATGGCACGTGAGGGCGAAAGGCTGCTGGGATAGGCCACTCACGACAGGCGTTTGGCGAAGTCGTGGTCCGGGAGTCCAGCGCACAGATGGTTTGAGGGAGAGACAGCGCAGTGATAATGCGAGTACAAGTTGGCAAGGAGCGACGACTGACGTGGGCAAGCAGGACAGCGATCAAAGTCGGGGGATGGGGCACGATTTGTGTGTGCGCAGCGGCGCACGGCGGTAGCTCCTTCCCACGGGCACTGCACGCCAAGGCCTCACCAGAAAGCACCACCCTCGACCGCAGCTATTCCCGTCTTTGTCTAGCTACCTGGCGGCACATTCACTCTGCGTCCCCGGTTTCGTGCGGGCCGTCATGAGTCGACTCGCCGGTACACAGCACCGGTGATGCCATGCCACCGCCCCCTGTGCAAGTCGCTCCAAGGGCTCCCTCGCAAACTTCACGTACTGGCGCCGCTGCTTTGTGATTGACGCCTTGATCGCATCTTTTCCGCCGCCGTTTTGGGGTAAAGATGATCGCCGCGCACTTGTTGCTGTAGTAGCAAGCACTTGACATCCTTCTGCTCCACACATGCTTTGGTCTGGACATTCTGAGTTTTCAACCTGCCGAATCTAAATGCGAAGCCTGCCGTTGGTGGAGGCGTTGAAAATACCCTGGTCCCATGCGAACTCTATCCTCTGCTGTTGACGAGTTTACGAAAAGCTTTTGCGGGTGGATAAGCCATGCAGGAACAACAGTTCCCACAACGCAGCCAATGCAATTTTTATCCTCACGCCCTTTGCCGTTTCTGTGCAGTTGTTGAGTCTGCGCTTTCTCACTGTTTGCTGACCTGATGTGCCTGTGTTACCAGCGCTGTGGTGTCTGACATTTTCCCATGTGCGTGCAACCGTGGCTCAACCTGACATACTACTACTGTACCAGGGGCTGCGCAGGGATTGGAAAGTGGTTCAACAGGTGCCGGCGGTTGTGTTCCTCTTCCTGACTGGGGCACTTTTCTGCTCGCCCTTGTCCGTGTTGCGGCAATGACATCGACGAGTTTTGTTTGGCTGTGGATGGCTGTGCACATTGGGTTCCCTCCCGTCGTTTTCCCGTCTGGTCGAGACACTCTGGCGGATTTCGCCGTGGAGGCGTCAAGTTCAGTCAAAACAAACAAGACAAGTCGCTGTCAGAGCTACGAGATACTCAAGCTTTGAGTGCCGCCATTCACCAACTTTTCTCGATTGAGCCTTTTTTTGCAAACTCTCCGCCTTGTGTGACACGCTGGCAGGTCTCGCAACGAACCCATGACATCGCGCGGGTGTGCCTGGGGAGGCTGGGAGAACCTTTCAGCCCAGCGAAAAGCCAGCAGCATCCAGACAAATCGGAGGGCTTTGGTGGAAGGCTAACGGTTTGCAGGTACCTAATTGGCCGTGTTCCTACAGGCGCTTACTGATCGAAGCTTGGTGTGGCTTTTTGACGACCTCTGATTCCTCAGAACTGCAAGCCTCACTCACCTCAGCGGCCAACACATCGCTTGTGAAAACGTGCGGACCTCTCCTTTTTCCCTTTTCATAAGCGGGTTCCTGCGATAGTGCTCACACCTTGTTGTAAAGGTTACAAGAAGTATCAACTCAAACCTCGCCGGACGGCTCTGCTGATTCGTGCGTGGTCGAAAACCGTCCCGTTTTTGGAATGCTGGTTTACCAAAAATTTCTTATGCCGGGCGAGGCCAACCCGCATCAAGACACTAGTGCGCGATATGAAACTCGGTAACAGATCCCTGGGAACAGTGGGTTGAACGCCCGCACCATGCTTGCATCTCAGATCATGACGACAGCTAGCTCGCCGTGTCGGACCGGTCTCAAGTCGGCCATCGTCCGGCGCTTTCGCAGTGCTCCAGCGGACTCTCTTCCCTGGCTGCAAGCTACCGCGGCACGGCAACTGCCTGCACCAATATGCAGAGACGGGCGGGAGAACACCGTTTGCCCAGCACTGCAACGCTCAACTTGCATGAGTTCAGCCGGTGAGCATGTGCTCGCCCGCACAGCCTTTCGCAACCATGGCAATTTGGCGCAATCATGTGCTTACTTCGCAACATCGCCACCACATCCTTTCCCCAGGGAATACCCACCTGCGAACAGCAGTGTTAGTTGTCAGTGACGACACTGCCCGTTGAGCAGTTCCGATGATGGAACGGACGGCGGGTTGCGGGTTGCGGTCTCGAACATGCAATACGGACCTAGCTCTCGCCGATCCTCCTGCGAAACACAGGTGGAGAAGCATCGCTTTGCTATCAACAACGGAAGTAACGCCGGACTATTGCATCCCGAATGCTTTGTGCGCTTTGAGATGCGGACAACACTTTCAGTATGGTTGATCCTTAATTCACAATGATTTACGGCAACGACACCCGTATGAATGCCGGCGTACACAGTATGCATGTATTCTATCATCCTGTGATGTGCAAGCCCTCTAGCCTAGGGTGCAGCGTAAGTGCATTGCACATGTACTGCGGAACATTGAATGTAGGACATGCTCATGTAGTAGGTAAGATGCTGGAGGATTAGCCGGGAAGTACTCTGTGCCTCGGAAACACATGGAACTGCAAGCCTCAGCTCGCTTCGAGCAAGCCTGCCACTGTCGATTGCAGCGTGGTAGTGCCCTGCAGCGAAGGACAACCAATTGGCGGAATTGAACTGCTACAATAAGAATAGGTCCAGCGAGTCGTCGTCAGCGTTCGCACCAGGATTTTTCTGACATCAGGATCATCCTGGCAGTAATTTTCGACGTGGAGACTTCTTTCTCCACTCATATCCAGAACTTGCTCCATAGCGTCTTCTGGGCATCGGAACCAGTGAACTTCGCTCGGTTAGCACGTTGTAGGTACCACATCATCGCGATGGTATCCACGATTTCATGACACTGACCTCAAAGTCTACCTTCACGATGTCTTTAAATCCCTCCTCTAATCGTGGCTCACGGTACCTTGATGCAAAGCTCGTGAAAGCAAGTTTTGGCAACATTGTCCTCTTCTCGGGATTGGTCTGGAGGCAGTTAGCCACAATGTCAATAGTTCGCAAGTGGACACCGATGGCAGTCCGGGGACCACTCTCCGCAACGCCGTTGACGCTAGCTGGCATTTTGTCGCGTGCCGGAGTAACTTCATCAGGCAGGCACATCGAACCGGTACCTGGGCAAAGGGCTAATGTTGAGAAACCTACTTCTGAACCGAGATTCAACGCGCGAACGGTGTCGTTGTGCTCGCATAGCTTAGCCGGTGCTGTAAAGAGCACGCAACGAATTGGAATCGAATGTTTCTTCGCCAAATTCACCCATACAGCGCGTACATCTTGATCGGCGTTCGTGTTATCTAGAGCTCTTAGTATACGTACCGACATGCATAGTCGTGTCGACAAGGCGGGGTGCCGAAGTAGCTTACCAACCACAACACTTGTTCCTTCGTCAATGAGAGCGGTGGCGGCTTTCACGCATTTCTCGCGCTGTTTCAAAGCGTTACTCAAAGTGCCGAGAGGTGGTACAGCACGTGCCGCCATGCACGTAAACGGTGCCTCAATACTTACGGTCTTGAGAATGTCTTGGTTTACACGACTATATCCCAGTGGCTGCAGCTGCCTCCAATAGAATGAAGACTTGCCAGCACCAGGACTACCGACAAGTAGAACAATGTCCAGGACGTCAGTCTTCGTAATGATGGGATCTACGTTCGAGTCAGTGTCTGGACTCGTCTTTCGACAGCACTATGTTCCGTGTGGCTGCTGATCACTCAACGTACTTGCAGATGTTGAGCTCTCAGCCTTTTTGTTTACGAATGCGGTTGGATCAAAGCTCCTCGCGAACGGCTGTGGAGTCTGTTGAAGAAAGTACTCTTCTGGCGTATGGAATGTCAGGCCAACGTTGGCTGCAAAATCCCTAGCATTGGCTTAGTATAATGTTCCTTGCTGTTACTTCGCATACTTTAGAGGCTGCAGCATACCTGTCAACACATGAGTGGTCCTTCACAGTCATGCCAGCCACCGCGTCGCGGCCGCCAGCGTCCCCAACAAAGAACGATTCTTCGAGATCAACAGAATCCGCTTCCTCGAGATCATGGTCTTCCAGCAATTCCCGCCACATTCCCATACGCGGTTTGCGGTACTCGTCACGGGCCGTAGCTGCATACACGGTGACAGGTAGGTCGAGCTGGCTGAGCACCGCCGAGACTTTGCCCTTGAAGTCCGCCAATCGTTTCTGGTCGGACTTGACTGTCTTTGGATCTGATTTGAGGCTTATACCACCTTGGTTGCTCACTATTGCGAGGAGGTATCTGCGCGACACGTCCAGATTAGTACAAGTATCGTTACGTGCGGGCGCTTCATCTCGTGTCTTACCCTTCCTCATGAAGTTGCTTGAGTTTCTCTGGAACGCTGCTGTGCCACCATTTCCAGTCGCTGGCATCACGGCTGAATTTCTTGCCTGATGCAGGCGTTACTAAAGTTGAGTCCTGCGTTGTTATCGTTAGCGTGCTTGGAGGCTTTTTAGATTTTCGAAAGAATCACAAAATCAAAAGCTGCTATCCTCCGCCTTGCCTTAGTGGCTGATTGAGCTGCAGCTAGAGTGTCATGTCGTCCAACTAGGAGGCTGTCCTTCACGACGCGCCATGTCATCTTCTCTGGCTCTTTCTTCGAAGCAGGAGTAAAGAAGTTAGCAACTGCTTTGTCTGTTCCTAGAGTTAGCAACATATGCGCTGGCTGCAGTAGAACAGCTTACTTGTTGTATGCGACTGTTGCCGTCTCTTCGGAGGAGGAGAGACGTCTGTTTCGCTGGCTTTTGGTCGCTTTCGATCCCTGGAGCTTTCAGTCATACTTTCACTTCGATGCCCTCCCCTTTTTCAAGCGGTTTTGCGCAAGTTCAGACGTTGCTGTTGTGGGTGCGTCGTCTGCCTGCTTAGAGAAGACAAGGCTGCTGCGAACATATGCGGCTCCAACGCGAGACACGGTTTCACGCTAACACGTGCCTCATTAGTCAGGTAGAAACTACTGGATTGACACAACTGGGCCCTGCCTTTGCCATACAAGCTGTATCAAGGCTGTAACTGTGAAAAAAGAAAACATTGAATATTCTGTTAATAGTCAACAGTCTGCGCATGCACAAAGTCGCGTAGCTCAGCACCCAAAATGTGAACGCATAACGCGGAATGGGGACTACATCAGGAGATAGGGAATCCTGGAACACGCATAATCCTATTCGATGGAGGCACCTGTGGTCATGCGAGTACAGTTGCAATTGGTGTACTCTAAACTCCGTCCTAGATGCAAGAAATTGGGGGGGGGGGGGTATTACGACTGTGATCTGCAAAACATCCAAGTTTCCACTATGCGTGTACTTTTCCTCGCTGCAGGGAGATAACGTATCATGATCTGACTTCGCGGCCAGACCTTCATACACGAATCACTTCGTGGTAAGCCTGAATTCGTGGTAGACTGGTATGGCGGATATGCAGTGGCAGAGCGTCTCTTGCTCAGCGGACCCAAGAGATCTTTAGTCTAGTTTGACCGTTGCTCAGCGGCGGATACATTATGGATGCTTTCCGACAAGACTTTTGGACGTCTGCACGAGGCTGACAAGGCTCCAACGGTGATGCCCCAGCCTAGCTATGACCCTGCGCTTGCGCCTGCGCCTGTTGTGCCTGCGCCTTTGTAACGACGCCTGGTGGCGGTTTGTACTTGACCCTCGTGTCCATGGTGAGTCGATCTGGTAGCGACAGTTCCACGCAGCCCCTCATTGATGTCTGGAAAGCCTTAAGCTCATTGACGGCGGACTCCAGCACAGATGCGTCCTTGAAGTCCTGCACGCGCACTTTTGCCTCTAGTATGTAGGTGCCGCTTTGATCGAGTAGCTGCAGGTCTCCAAATGCTGGGGGCTTAACCTTCGGCGCTGTTTGCAAGTTCCGCACGCCAGGCTCATGAAGGACTCGGTGGAGGAAGATGACGACGTTGTGGTGGACGAAGCGGTGTCCCTCGACGTAGTACTCGGTCACAAAACTACTTGTTGGTTAGAGATGCCAGCAAGGTGCAGAGAAACTATTACCGATTTGGTCCTGAAGTTGTCATGAAGGTATGAGGGTCACCCCCGATTAGATCAGTACTATTGGTGAAGCGTATCGAGACCCCTCTGTCGCCAGTGTCTGGTATGTCCTCGAACAATACCGACCATCTTGGCTCTTCGCCGCCCTCTACGTCCACGTCGGCAGACAGAGTATCACTTGCTTCACTATCACCTTTTCCAAAGTCCTCTTCCGAGAGCTTCTGCACCAAGTGCGTGTAGTAGAGCTGCGTAGGAGTGGTGGCCTGCTGCTTCTGCTTTACGGCAACGGCCTGCGTGCCACCGCGCCGTAAGTGCGAACCGGGCTCTTCGGGCTCGCGCTCAGGCCTGTAAATGATGCGTCGCTGGAGCACTCGGCGGGGCTGCATGGCAGCAACGCCCGCGAGAATCTTCAAGACCTGATCATGGCGTGCGGCCGATACTTGGCCGTAGAGGAGCAGCTCGTGCATCGAGTGTGTTTTGGAGGAGCAGGAAAAGAAGAGCCGCAGCCGGGCACAACACAATCGATATGCAATTCCCGTTGTAAATCGTGGGGTCGATAAGGAATGGCCGCATGCGATTGGCGGGCAGGCGTGTGCCTGCAAAGATCCAGTGAAAATGGAGATGGAGCTATGGCATCTCTGGCTCTAAACGGCAAGGAGTCGCGACTGTAGCACAAGAATGTGGAGCTCTCCGCACAGCGGATGTCCGTTTTGCGCCGTACCGTGCAAAATCGCTTAGAAATGTGCGCGAGCACGACAGCGAGTGTCAGTCGATTGTGAGACGATCTGCTCCGGGCGCTGCCATGTGTGGAGGGGGCCGGAAAGTGGGAGGAATGGCGTCTTCGGCGTTTAGCGCATCACGGCGCGAGCTGCGAACGTGGATAATATTTATGCTTCATCATCACGCCCGGCTCCCCTCCACCACCTCCTCCACCACCACTGTTTACGCTCCCTTTCTCTCTCTCTCAGTTGACTTGCTGCCGTCAGTCTACGTGCTTTTCACCCACTCTAACACCTTGTAATCGTCACCGTCCCAACCTTTACACATCTACAACCGCCGACTACGGCTCACACCACCCTCACCTCATCCATCTCACAATGAACGCAACGAAGATCCTCCAGGCAGGCCGCCAGCCTTTGATCCGCTTCCTGGGCAAGCGCACCACTCCATCCCGTATGTGATGATCGTCTCCCACGCATCAATCGACCGCTGACGAAAGCAATGCAGACATCGACCACACCCCTCAGGCCCACCCAGCCTCCCCAACCCACTCGCTCCCTGAGTCCTTTGCCAGCTACCGCCAGAAGGCCCAGCAGCACGGCCCTCTGAACCAGTCTAGAGACTACTCGAGCGGCGTTGGCAGTACTCCCGGCTCTTCCCTTGGCCCCGTCGAGGCAGGCAAGGGCTTCTATTTTGATCGTTCCGAGCTCCCCGCACGCTTCCAGCGCATGTCTTGGTCTCAGGCTGAGATCGAGGCTATCGAGTCCGGTGGTGCCAGCATGTTCGCATAGATGAGCAGCATCATGGACGATAAGAACGACACGCAAGGACGTGTCAGCACTGTACAAACGTCATACGCGCCAGGATATAGCGATTGATCATGAGAGGAGACGGGCACTTTGGCGCGACGAGGGATGAGCGAATGACTTGAACACAAGAGCGAGATTCACTGCAATTGCTTGCGTATTATACCCTTCAAGACCGACATCTGAGATGAGGAACTACTAGGAAAAGCTTTGGGCTGGGATTTTGAGCATGCTATGGCAAACTGGAATGCCATTTCACACTTTGTATGAGATATTCATGTCGACAACGACTCAAAGTTTATCATTTCATCAAGTCATCACATGCTGCCACCTGTGACTTCACCAGCTTTTAGAGCCATTCGCGAACGCACCACCAACACCAATTGCATTTACATGGATACATGCTTCCTGCTTCAAACACGTTGACAATCAATGACGCCAGATATCGCAACATATACAACGATATCGGAGAAAGCCATGGTCGGACGGCCGCGCCCACCGACCTCCAGTTGTCCGCCCACATCCGGCAAGGGTGCCGACGACCCCACGTGCTCGGCTACTTGCCACCTCTTCACGTTCTCATCAGTCAATACAAACTCACATGCGGCCGCCTCGGCTCTTTTCGCACGCCCACGACCACGCTACACCTGGTGCATTCCGACACCCACAGTTGGGCACCTGTCGCGCGAGCAAAATATGCTACTGTGGGCTTGGCGATTCATTGACCCGTAATTCTGCATTAGGCAGGTAAGTGAGCTGTGGGTGAGCAGCGAGTGGAGTCGTGTACCGTTGTTGAACCCGATTCATGTTCGAGAACGTTGGGCGGAGTTCAGCGGATTTGGTGACTAATTAATAAGTATTAATGTGGCTTACCCATGATGCGGTGTTAAGTCAAGGCGATGGAGGAGCTCCGCCGCCTACGATGCAATACGATGCGATACGTCGCTTTGAACGCGAGAGGTGCTCTGGAGTGAACACACAGCAGCCGCAGAGAATGTTGACACTGTAGCTTTTGAGTCCCCTATTCATCTATACCAAGGTCAATTCAAGCTCAACAAAGAGGACGATACTTCACCTTCATGCTGCCAGGGCCCCAATCTGCACTGATGGAATCTCTTTTCCCCCAGTATCGCCACAAACCCTTCCGGCTATGTGCTCACCGGCTTCCCAGTATAGATGAGGACTGCCAGATTCCCATCGAGCTGAAAGCATAACCTTGAATTTGGAAACGGGCGCAGGACCCGCCGTTGTAGCAGCTGTAGGAGCAGAGATAAGAAGTAGACAAATCTTCAATGTCCACTCGAGACTGCGTCGTATCAAGGGTCCTGCTGGCAGCTTCGTACTCAAACTGGTCAATAGCAGTATGTGTTAGTTTGGGGCAGCTTCCATCTCAGGTTTGTTCGGACTTGCTTGTGTGTTAAGCAGCAAGCAAGTCTCTTTATTCTCTGTGCCTCTATGGACGCACCTTCTGCTCGTCGATAGATTCACACAATTGAACTCATCTTCTTTCATGGTTCGTTCCTAGAGCACGCGCTGCGCAGATTCCGTGACGAATCTCTTTGAATTTTCATTTGTGCCCGAGGAAAGCGAGTTCATGGTTTGAAGGAGCAACGCGTTGTCGATCAGGTCTGTTGGTGGTTTTGATTGCTCGTTGTATGGAGTCTAACCTGGCAGATTCGATACTGAGCTTGCACTCAGCTCATCTCGCCTGCTCGACCTGTCCACTCGGTTGACCGTTCCGGAAACTGACTGCGACGCAGCATGCCAGGCCTAGGACTTTCCTTAGCATCTGAGAGGCTATCGTGTAGCACATAGATTGCACTTCGACTAACTTGACAGTTAGAGAATTGTGGTTCAACATCTCGTTTCAACTTCATATCTCGTTTCTCTGTTCATCAACTTCTCGTCCAATTACCTCTCACAGTCTCACTGAGAAACGCGACGATGATCGAGAGCCCCGCTCCAAGAATCATGAGTGTAGTCGTGTATCTTGATGCGCCTATACAGGCAATAGAATATGGGAATGCTGGTTTGTTAGTCTCGTTGATACCGCAGAGCTACGCTTGCTCGATTGACTTGCTCCTATATGATTTCAATCCATTTATCACTAGAACTCCTCTAAGGACCCGGGTATTTAGCCTTCAGTATTCCAAGCAGACGAGGTTGTCACTCGCTACACCTGGATGCATATCATAAGGCTGACACGGTGGACTTTGACGGTACAAAGAAGCCTTTGATACAGCTCATGGTCTCAACATCGTTAAGCGGTAAATCAAACGAAAACGGCCTGTCACCTGAAAACTGAATCACAAGAGGCTATAGAGAAATGCTAGCAGCTAAGGAGTGCTGTATGCCTTCGAGAATGTCGATGCGAAGATGGCAACATGCGATCGTCCTCTCAAGGACCTTGAATATTTGCTCCTGTTCAGAGACCTTCAGGAAGATGGGATCTTTCCGCTGACACGACAAGATATCTCAGCACATGGAACCCTTTCTATGGCGCGACCGACATCGAGACGAAGAAGCAAGCAAGCATATACAGACCCTCAGACGGACCACAGCTAGCTGCTCCATGGCGCTGGTCATGGAGCTGGTCTGGGTATCCCCCAGGCGTCAACATAGTCACCTTTTTCCATCGGCTACGTGGACACAGCCTCTCGCTGGACTTCTCCAGCCTTCAACCCCACGACATTCAACATCACGTGACACAGCATCACCCTACACATTCCAGCACCACACAGCCTCACAGCGCGCCATCCAGGCCCTCGCAGGCAGGGACCCGGCCCAAACTCGCCCTTCCAAACTATCCAGGACCCTTCCAGCGCAAACGGCGTGGAGAAACAATGCCAAACAAAGGAATCGCCTCGTGTCCAGACCGCTGGACCTGGAGATCCGAGGCCCCCAGGCAGGACCCTTGCCAAGCGCGCGCGCACCTGAAACCGCGAGCGCGTGGTGCCCTTTGTGGGCGACCTTTGGGTTTGTGTCTCGGATCGCGAGGTGAGGCCGCGGATACAACGAGGGAAAAACAAAGCACGGGGCGCCGCTGTGAAAGGAAGGGGCACAATGCGGTGCGCTGCGGTGCAATCGGTAATTTGCGATTCAGATGCAGCCACCACACTATACGAGCAAGCTGTACGGTCTGCGTAATGCGGTGGAGTGGATGACGTGATGGGTGCTGGGTTCAGCGGTCTTTGCAGCGTGCAGATGAAAAGACCGTGAGTCGGTGCCCCGTCAACGCGCGCTCGGACTGGGGAGGGTGCATGGATATGTTGATGCGGCTGAGTTTTGTTTAGGAATGTGGAGTCTTAGGGGCGTGCGAGCACTGCCACAGACTCGGGGGTGAAGTGGGCGATCGCAATACTTTGCGTGCGAAAATAGCTGCTTTGTACCCTGTTTAGGCGGTGCGACTCGTGGCTCACAAGGATTGTATTGGATGGCAAAGGGAGAGAAGAGTTTGTGTGAATGGTATTCAATTTCTTTTCTTAGCCAAAACGATTGCGTATTGAGCATCAGGATCTCAATGTCCAGAGCATATGGGTATCCAATCCATACACCAACCCTAGGTAAACGTGTGTACACGAGAAGAAGATAAAAATGTGTCAAGGAGAGACAAGAAAGTGTGAAAAGAACAGTCAACTACTAACGACCAGCAAATCCCCATATACAGCATGAGATCTAAGTGGTAGAAGTGACGTTCAAGCGAACCAAACCAAAACCTCAATCAGTGTTTTTCCTTGACTCCGGATGATTGATCCGCTTAATGCAAAACATGGGAAGGCATATCGTAACGTGTCGTGCAAAGCGCTGACCAGCCTGCGCTAGCGGAATCTTGGGTATATTGATCATGATGTAGACTTGCTACATCTTAGCTAGCTGCGCTAAAGGCTGGCGAAGGAGGAGAGGTGGTGGAGTAGGCGCTTAGTTGACCATGGACCAGCTGCCCTTGACGCGGGTCCACTCGGTCATGCCGATGGCGGCCCAGGCACCGTCAGAGAGGTCAATGTCGTGGCCGGCGCAGCCAGGGCACATGTCCATGATGGTGGCAACAACAGACTTGCCGCCGTACTCGATCTGGATCTTCTGTCCGCACCACTTGTTGGTGGCCTTGCCGGTCATGGTGTCGTAGGTGGAGGCTCCCCAGGCAGGCTGGGCAAGGGCGACAGTGATGTCCTCGGGGTTCATGGGCTCACCGCAGGCGCCAAGAGCGCCGTTGACAGGGTTGATGGTCATGTCGACGTTGCTGAAGCTCTCGCCAGTGCTGACAGAGCCGGAGGAAGCCTGCTGGTACTCAGGAGCAGCGGCGGCGGAGGTAGCAGCAGGGGCAGGGGCAGCCTCAGAGGTGGCAGGAGCGGGAGCAGGAGTGTAGGCGGCCTCAGTGGTGGTTGGCGCAGCTGGGGCAGGGGACGAGGACTCGACAACGGGCTCAGGAGCGGGCGCCGCAGAAGAGACGACAACCGGGGCGGGAGAAGGTGCGGCAGGAGTCTCGACAGGAGGGGTGTAGATGCTTGAGGGCTCCTGGACAGGGGCGGGAGAGGGAGTGTAGGCGGGGGTAGAGACGGCAGCAGGGGTGGTCGAGGCCGCGGCGGGCTGCTCGTAGAAGTAGCCTCCAGCGGTGGTGGTGGCCTCTGCGACCGGAAGGTCGTCCTCCCAGACGGTGGTGTAGACAATGACGGTCTCGATGGCAACCTCAGTCTTGGTGACGAGGTCGCGCTTGAAGGGGATGGCGGCAGCCATGGAGCCGAAAAGGGCAGAAGCAAGAACCTGAGAGTACTTCATGTTGGCGGTGGTGGAGGTGCTGGGTAAGCTGTGTGTGCTGGGTAGCAGGTGTTGGTAGGGAGAGTCTGGTGGTGAACTGGCTAGCAGTTTGGTGTAGAGACTGGTGGTGTTTGTGTCGTAATGACTGCTAGAGATGCTGGATCTCTGGAAGGAGTGTGAAAATGAAAGTGAACAAGTGCTAGACCTCAAGCCTGTAGAGAGTGGACAGGGCGTGGGGAGCAGGTTATAAAGAGGGAGCGAGAGTGTTGGGTGGTGGAGAAAGGCAGACGCCAGAGCTGCGCAAAGCAGCATGTGGGCTGGCGTGCCTAGCACCTCCGAGGACCCCTGGCAACCACGGCGCCGCGCTCGCATCCTCCGCTCGCTTTGACGCCGCTTGCACCCATGTCGCCTAGCCGCTCGCTGGCGCACCGTCCAACGTGGCCGCGCTGCACGTCCTGCACTCCGGCCCGGCTGCCACTGAGGGAACGGCGCTGCGTTGGTCAGACTCAACAGTCGTCGGGCGCCGCTGCCCAGCGCCGCGCTCGAGACTGCGTGTGCGCCCGCGCTGCTTTACGCTGCGCTGCCCGGCACGCACCTGCCAAAGGACCCTGGGCACATCTCAAATCACCGCGCCTTTGTTGCGCGCGACGGCGAGCACTGCCCATCGGAACCAGGCGACTGCTCACCGCGCGGCCAGAGGCGTTCAAGCCCACCGCCCAATGTGGTCAAGCCCTCAGGCACCGCACAAGCTGCCCTGTCTCACGCGTCCGCAAGGGGCAGCCTGCCGGCCGAAGCACCGACGAATGGCGGCGCGGCGCTGCACTGATCGTCAGGAACGCTCGATTTTGCGTTGCGCCTCGCCAGGGGATGGCTGTGAGCTGAGCGAAACACTCAGCGAAACACGCCAGGAACCGCGACGGTGCGCCTCGTCCTCGTCAGCTCAGGCACAGGCACGCCATGTCACCGCCTGTCGACCACGACACACGTGGAAGTGGCAGAGTCGCAGAGCAGCAGAGCGAGCTGGGTGATGCCGCCAGCGCACTGCCAACGCCGGCTCGCCACTCACGCTGCTGGGAGCTGCGGGTACTGTAGTAAGAGTCTTGCTCAACAGGCGCCCAACCGGTCCTCTCGCTGCTCCGCTGCTCCGCTGCTCCACTGCTGGCTGCGACTGCGACTGCCAAAACCTGTTGTGCGCCGATTTGCAACGTAGCGCATGTAGGGCACATGTGAGCGCGTCAATGTGACAGCACCGTCCCCAGCCCTCGAGCTGCCACTCGTTCGCTTGTCCGCTCAACCCACTGTTCCGCATCCCCACAGCTTTCTGGACTCTCTGCATCGCATCACCAAAACCGCTCACCATGCGCAGGAAATTACTTGTGGGCCGCTGCACCTTGGGCGTGGTCCTACTGGGCAGCGGCTGCTTTCCGCGCGGCACGGCGCTCAGAGTTTGCGCTCGCTGCTTATCCACTTATCGATACACGATAGCTATCCATCTCCACACCCGCCGGCTTGGGCCTATCGTGGCCGTTGAAGAGCATTCTGCAGTTGTTCTAGCCAGAGAGGAAATTTCTTTGTTGCGTCGTTGTGCAGCTTTGGTGTGCTCACTCGCTTCGAGGCCGCGCACTCCCTCGCAGCGGGCTAGAATCTTGCGCCGACTCGAGCACGTCAACATGACTGCACTTGGGTTGAAGAACTTTACCCGGGGCAAGCCTTTCCGTAAGAGCAACCAAGAACTGCTTGACCGGATGCCCGTCGCCGGCGAGAAGAGGCAGTCTTGTCGAGCGCAGTTCTGGGCGCTCAGTCGCTGGACTCGTCCAGTCCCATGGTTCGGCATTGCCAGCGAGAGGCCCCTCTGCCAGTCACCTTGCATTCCACTCCCAGTTTCCCCGATGTCTGCCGATACCGCCGACGAGAACTCGTCACTTTCCTGCATACACGAGCGAGACGTCTGCCAACATGTCATACCCAGCCGTGCGCTTTTCGGCTCGTGGGGCGGCCGAGGGCTCGACCTCAGACACGTTGTGGCTTTGGAGAAACGTCACCTCACCTATGTTGCTTGGTACTCAACACAGAGTTGATTTGTAGCATGCCAAAACTATGCGACCATGTGAAGTTTGGTAGAGATTGGATCTGCCATCAGCATGTGGTTTCCTCTGTCGATCAAACCCAGATCATCACGGTTGCAAGCGAGCATGTGCCCGCGTACACGACATTGCCCTCTACCTCGGGTATCTCACTCGCATGCGACACGACTAGGACGGTCGTACACGGTGGGATACCACGGCACCCAGACATGAGGTGTGGTAGAGCAACATTAGCAGTATCGACACGGCTCGGCACCCTAGAAACACCTCCATTCACCTGTCGATCCGAGACACAACGTTGGCAGTCCACACCAGCGCATGCGACTGTGGGAACTAGGCGAGACCTGCAGGTCGTCCACCATTGAAAGTCACACTCTCTGTGCTCCGTATTGCTGACTGCTGACTGCTGACCATTGAATGTAAGTATAGTGCTATTGCCAAGTCTGTTTCTCTGCGTGCGTCGTTCCATCAGTCTGGTCGGTGCGAGGACGATTTGTACTCACAGTCTACAGTCTCGAATATGCAAACAACAATTACCTAGCACGTTGTCAAACCTGCCTTAGCCTGTTACTGTTCTCGCTTTTTGTATTCTACCCCGCTTGCAAGATGTATGTCTGTTGCCTTGCGTTGAAGTAGAGCTGTGTGCAGACGTAAATCTGGCATTTCTTTTCGGGATGCATCCACGCAGTTTCTTTTTAGCGAGATGTTCCTGTAGGATCTACGCTGCTGGGTATCTTCCGGCATCATGGCGTAGCAGTGACTACGTTTGATGTTCCCACATGGCACCACATATCAGTGTCGCTTTTGCATTCAACACATGAGCTGAATGACGACGAGGTTGCTTTTATATCTTGTAGATCATTACAACATCATGGGTCCAGACACAGCTGTGCTCTTTCTGCTGAGGTTTGCAAGACACTGTTCAGTAGTCCTCTGATGGCACCCCTGGCGAAATCAGGCTTGGCCTTGGTGGCTGCCTTCAGTACAGCCATTCGTTCACTGCGAATCAACCTCGAGGATAAGAACACGGTCATTGACATTCGCGGAGTATGGTCTGCAATTGCGTCTGATAGTGAGGCCACTGACTCAGTGAAAGACATCCGGTTGCATTCCAGAGAGGTCAATAAAATGTAATGAGATTTGTTAGTCATCAACATAGATCCAGGATTCACTGCCTCAATTCACAGTGGCTGTCGAAAGGTACGAGCGTTGTGCAGCTCAATCTCGACCTTCACGACTGGGATTTACTTTGTTGTGATGCGCGATTCAACTCTTTCCTGTTCCTAACTTTCCATTCGATCACCCTTGTCACTCGCTTTTACATTGTCATGTCCCGCTTCCTGCTTGCAACTGCTGTCCTGGCCGGTAATACAGCTAGTATGACCGAAAGTATCTCGAGCGCAAATGGGACACAAGAGGCTCTCCATTCGTGGACCTTTTGTATAATCATCCACCATTACGCAATCTTTGGCATGTGAACGGTCGCCTCACCGACTGGAGGACATACAAACCCAATGGCGTGAGCCTGGATAGCTGGCTCAAGAGGCAACGTACCCATGATCCAATATGTTGGTCGCAGGTTGGTGGCGACCAACGTATGAACGAATGGGCAACCACTCGCATCTCCCTGCAATGAAAACCAAAAAGCTGACACCATAAAGTCTTTCTGCTACTTACTAGGCAAGCGACGTAGACCCATCTTCGGAAGCCGCTACGCCAGCTTTCTAAACTCACCATCACCGATCAACACGCCAGTGCCGGAGCTAGTACGCTGCGAACTTCGACGACATACGCCGCGTGTGCTGAAGTGCCCGGCTCAGAGCTACTGTCTGGTGCCCGAGATGTAACGTCGCGTCTTTATAACAGTGCCGTCAATCTTTCGCCCGCGAGAATGATGAACAAGCTCGAGCCGATATCCAGAGAACGAAGGAAGTGTAGTGACTTGTTCAAAATGTTGACGCTCACCAGTTTTTGAAGGCAACGACAACTTCCATATCTGGATCTTTGCGGACGGTGGACGTGCTGGAGGGAATGGCAGCGTGTTCGTTTGCATTGAACTATTGTTCCCTCTGAGCAAGAGAAGCCTTTCTTTATACACCGGTCGCACTTCTTCGGCCAGACTCGAGCCCAAGGGGCGCACTATAATCATAACGTCAGTCTCATTTGTATTGACGTCTGGTCTTCACACAGCAAAAATTGAGGAACACATCATGGAAGAGAACTGCTAACAAAGTGCGTAGTCAAACGGATTCTTCACCAGAGCAATAGAGATCGGCAAGAGCGAATTCGTTGTCACCGCTCGGATCCCGTCGATTTCCAAGGAAGGCAGAAGGCGAAGAGTCGAAAAATCCACCCACAACAACTTCATCGATTCGACTTCGAGTACACTTGGGAGATTGAGCGTGCTGGAGTAATTCTTCATCCCGAGATTCTTGACAGTTGCACTATGGCCGGAAGATGCTGGGTTACGCACATTGGAGTAATGCTCCTGCGCATGACCGATCTCATCGAAAGTTTTTCTAGAGCCTCGAATCTGTACAACAGAAGAGCCGTGACCAGAACTTAGCCCTGATGATGGAATTGCTGTCAGTAGTTTGTGTCATGTTCGGGCTTGAGGAATTGGAAGGAAATCTCATTAGTCAGTTACGATTAACACTGCGAATGATGTCCTTTACATCCACGTTTCGCACAGGCAAGTAAGAGACAAGTGTAAAGGTCTGCGATGACACGTTTCCAATGCACCTGAGCGCATGAGCTAATGCATTGCAGGTGGTAAACACGCAAGATGCCTGGCTCATCACCAATGAGGCATATTGAGTGAACCCAACGAGGCAAGAATATCTGCATACCGCACAGCCTGCTTGTCGCAGTTCATCGCATCTTGCTCATGCCCTATCGTTGGCCGAGCTCCATTAACTTGTTCCCAAACCAGACCCGGGATGGCAACTTCTAAAATCTATTCAGTCACAGACCAAGACTACATGGTCACACCCCACTACACAGTGAAATGCGGCGTCAAGCAGAGCATTGATGCATGCTGAAGGTAAGATCCAGTGTGTCTATAAAGTCAGCAATGTCGCTTCTTGTAGAGATGGCACCCTTTCCAGATCTCTTCTGTCACTTGAAGCCAGCCCAAGAAAGTCGTATCTTCGAGGCGTTTCCATCGTTCTGCCCTACAATTTGTGTCAGTATAATGAATACACCCACATTCATCTCCGCCATGCCCACTCTAGGACCAGTGACGACTGTTCAAACACTAAAACCCGACCTCATCATGTCCGACGTCTCCGACTTCTCGAACGCAACGAGCGTCTTCGGTACGCTGGGGCTCACGGCGGCAATCGCGGGCGTGGTCGTAGTGATGCCTCAACTTCGACGTATGCGGGCGCGGCGGAGAAGCAGAGCGGCACACGTGTACGAGCTTGCCTAGTATGTATGACGTGTTGCTGCTGGAATCATAGACAAAGTTGACCTGCGAAGAAGAGGTGGACTGAAAGTTTGACGAACGGGCGTAAGGACAAAGACTTTGTTGATGGCATGCGCATCGTGTATGTGTTGTTGTGCTGTCCTATGCATGCCTGCTTGGCGAGTGTGTGATAGTGTATAGTACCATAGAGGGGCACTGTTGTGTCCAAGCGGTCTGCTGGTGCTTGTTCTTTATTTACCTTGCTCCTTCTTCACCTGCTGTCCGGTGCTGCATCTAGTAATGAGCACAAACTTGTTACATCGAGACAAATCATATACAAAATGAGACGGATAATTGTGGGAGTTCATGTGCTATTAGCCTTTTGTATTGTTTCTGTGGCGAAAGTTCTTCTATAGGGTGATATCCTCCGACCGGTAGTGGTCTGCCACGATACGATACAGGTACGATGGAGCATGACCGCCACTGTTTCCGTTAGCATACGATGACCGTTCACCAGCATGAGCAGACTTACAGGTTAGTGATGTAGAGATCCACAAGATCCGCTGGAACATAGTCATACAGCGGATTCTCAACATCGACCTTGTCGACAAAGTCACCATCCTCATATGGCACGACTCCTCCCGCATCACCGTGTTCGATCAGCTCGTCGATGTCGAAGGGATATACCGGACTGAGCTTGTAGACACCACTCAGAACTACGACTGGTGTCTGGTGCTCCTTCGCTGCTTTTGCGATCATGTGCGCTCCAGCTGCTGCAACTAGGCTGCCGTTTGCCAGAACCGTGTGTGTGGCCAGAATGACCTTGTTGACGCGCGACATGATGGCGAATACGTGCGAGTCGGGAATGACATAGACCTGGATGCCAGCCTCGGTAAGCGGCTTCCACTTGTCGTCTTCGTCGTCTTCGTCGGCGTGCGTCTCGCGCTTCTTGCCAGTAAGCAGAACTCCGTGTGTTGCTGTGTTATCGTGTGGGTATGTCTCAGCATGCACGACTGTGAACTTTCGTTTTCTTGCAGCGTACATCAAGAACTTCTGTACTGTTGTCGAGGCTGTGTGTGTGAGGATGATCTCGTTTGCGTGAATGTGCTCGAGCGCGACTTCAGCGATCTGCTTGTCAGATGTTTCCAACTCATCTTGCAATTCTCTTATGCCCTCCATGACTTCGCCCTTCAAGTCGAGGCTAGTTTGCCCTCTGCTAAGCTCTCCCAGACGTTCCAGGTTTTGTTGTGTAAAAGTGGTCTTGCCGTTCGGCGACTGAGCTCCAGAAGGGGTACTTGTGGCTGAGGGTGTATCGATAGGCTGCGAGAAGAGGCCGAATAGAGAGTTCACGAGCGGTCCAGAGGATGGCGCATACGACGTGTGTGAGGTAAGCAGTGGCGGCCGCCTTGAGAGCTCGCCAGAGTCGGACATGTTTCCATCAAAAACGCCTACATGCATAGGCTCGGCTGCAGCATGCTTCAGAGGACTAAAGGTCGACATACTTGAGGCAAGGGTCGGTCTGTGTAGCGAATCATGCTGCGGTACTGGCGTCGGTGCCTCGCTCCCTGTGGGTGTCTGTCCGTCTGCGTTCTCGTCGACGACCTCACGTACCAGGCCCAACACGCGTCTAACGATATTACCTACTACGACCTCGCGCGGCTGTGCTGAAGTCAAGCGTCTACCGACCTGGCGAATGCGCTCCACGAGCTTTGCGGCATCTCGTCCCTTGAATTCGCCCACCACACGCAGGAGAAGCGCCGTTGTCGCAATCGCACAAGGTCTTGAGTTTCGGATTTGTCGTCGCTTGAGTAGTCTGGGGGGTTATTAGAATGGTGTGCGCATGCGTTCTTTGCAGTGGACATTACGAGATGAGGTGCTCCACTGAGGGATCGACTGGAGTGGTCTTGAGCGACTTCAAGAAGGTCGACAAGCCTGGAGCCTGTATCACGGTCGACTGGGCCATGGTTCAGAAATGTGGTACGTCCGTATAGCGTGAGCGATTTTCGACTACTACAATAGATTGTAGCTATATGACGCGTGGGGTGGAGGGGCAGCCTCTCCTTGCTGTGACAGGCAGTTCCCGGGAGATTTTGCGGTTCCAAACCAAATGGTGTGAGACACTCTTCACAACACTCTCGATCCTGCAAGCGTAAGTCGTGGCCAAAACGCGTGCGCGGCGTGTGGTAGCAGTGTATTTGAGCCGCAAGTGTGTATGACTCCACTGCACCGTGCGGAGCATGTAAACTTTTGGAGCCGAAGACGCGCTAAAACGGCTGGGAACGTCACCTCCCTGCAGTGTCCGAGCCAGTGAACAGCTCCGCCATCCATCAAACCACCTCGCCCTGCCGCCGGCCCTTGGGTCTTTCTCTCTTTGACGTGACGTTCCGTGAACCATCTGTAGACTCGTTTCAACTGTGTTCCTCCTGTTTGCGCTGGAAGCTGCGTTCCTTGCCAACCACAACATAAGCACCAGCCTCTCAGCAAACAAACGTCCGCTTACCCCACACTCTGGTTTCTTCATACTTCGTACACACACACCTCTGGTCTTACCCAAACGATTCGTGCATGGCCTGGGCTGGAGCATGAACTCTCTGAGTGCTCTTGCAAACATTGGCACACCTCCCGCAAGTCCAGCTCGCTCGCGCACTGGTTCTGAGAGCAACGTCCTCCAAGCACAACCTCGGTCCGGCCTGTCGCAATCCCCCGATAATGCGAGCGCAAACATAGTATCACTTGACGAGAAGCTGGAGGGCGCCATGGCTTTGCAAAGACCAGGGGGATCTGGCACCTCTCTCGCAAATGCGCCTGCATCCGATCGCGACGAAAAGACGCCGCTGCTCAATCACTCAAACGGTCATTTTGAACAGACCAAGCCCCGCAAGCGTTGGTTGTTCCCTAAGCGCATTTATGACGGCTTTGTTGGAAGCGTTACCGTGTTGCTAAGCCCCATCGTGTACACGGGCCAGTACCTGGTCGCATGCTTTTATTACGAAGAGGACGGGCGCTTCTCCTTGGCAGCCCCTCTGTACCATGTAACGAAAATCGCCAGAGGCCCGCGACGAAAGAGAGCAGGGTCAAAGGCAATGCGCTCGCCTGGGTCTTCTGAGACCAACGAAAAGGAGAGGCGCGGAAGTAGACGATTGAGTGTCACACAATCTCAGACACGAAGATTGACACGGCGGTCTCCCTCGATAGCTTCGACGTCCACAGCCATCACATCCGACTCCGAGATCGAAAGCGAACGACCGCGCACGCGTGACGAAGATGTTGATTTTCCATCACGCCACACCCGCTCCAAGTCGAACGCCTCATCAGCTGGCGAGGAGATTGCTCCAGCCAAGCGATCCATCAGAATCAAGCTGCATAACGAGGATGCGTTGAGACAACGTAAAGCGGCGAAGAAGGCGCAGTCTGATAGCCTGGTCTCACCCGAAGCTGCCAATGCCCTCAAGTCTCCTACCGGACCCATGATTGCGGCCGCAAAGCACAAGTTCCCACGAGCGCCACAACCTCCACGTCCGCTCGTGCCGAGACGGCAGCCATCTTACTCTGCCAAGGGAGCATCTGCTGTAGGACCGCACCAGAAGACACTGATCCTGGATCTCGACGAGACCTTGATCCACAGCATGGCGAAAGGTGGTCGCTTCCAGACGGGCCATATGGTGGAGGTAAAACTCCAGGCCTCTGTCGGCGCGGGAGGGCAAGTTATCGGCCCCTCGGTGCCCATTCTATACTACGTTCATAAGCGGCCATTCTGCGACGAATTTCTGAAGAAGGTACGTTGGAGGAAGCAGGATTGATAGCATCCATTGACGACAGTGCTAGATCTCCAAGTGGTACAACCTAATTATTTTTACGGCCTCTGTTCAGGAGTACGCCGACCCGGTGATCGACTGGCTGGAAGTCGAACGCAAGTACTTCGCCGGCCGGTACTATCGGCAGCATTGCACTTTCCGCAACGGCGCATACATCAAGGATCTGGCGCAGGTAGAGCCTGACCTTAGCAAAGTCATGATACTAGACAACAGTCCCATGAGCTACATCTTCCACGAAGGTAAGCCTTACAACCCTCTATGGTGTGCCTGTTGACTAACAGACAACAGACAATGCCATTCCCATCGAAGGCTGGATTAGCGACCCTACAGACTACGAGCTGCTGCACCTCATTCCTCTACTTGAGGGGTTGCAGTACGTAACTGATGTGCGCGCGCTGCTTGCCCTTCGACAAGGGATGCCGTCGTCGGCGTGATGAGAAAGCCGCAGACGACTAAGCGTTCATGTACTACGCATTTAATATTGTATAATAGACGCTGGGTGCGCCCGGCAGTTGGACCGAGGAGATACCCAAAGATGTTGTTTCTGCAGATGCCCTGCTCTACCGTTGTTCCTCATTGCCAATGCTGCCCTGGATTGCTGACATGGCAGATGCTCAAAGTCAGCGGATATGCTTGTAGTGCTTGCTTATGCATGGATATGTTATGTAAGACTCGCTGTGGAGCGCACACTTGCAGTCTCGGCAGTCCCATCTTCACTGCGTCCCCAGATCTCATTACTCTCGTTCTCTACGCCCCGCATCGCCTTGGCGACTTCTTCTAAACGCACAACCACTTCCTGTACGCCCCTGTTCACCTTTTCAAAGTACCGGTCATTCTCCTCTCTCCGCTTCCGGCTCAACTCGATATCCTTCTCCGTCTCCTCTTCCAGCTTGATTCGATCAAACAGCTTATCGCCCTTGCCCGGACTAGACCCAGCGCGCGGCCTCGTGAGCTTATTCGGAGGCGCCAGAGACGTAACATCAGAGACCTTCCGCTGCTGCTCCGCGGACGCCCCATCGTCCTCGGAACGCGCCCAGGCCTTCGCAAGCTCAATCTGCGCCTTGCGCAGGTCGTCCAGCGCACGCGAGTGCTCTGGTCCGAATACCGTCATCCCGGGCCCTTTGATCGCGCTCAGCTCCACCTCCTCCAGCGTGTTCTGCATCTCGGCCCATACGGCTTCGGCGCGGGACGAGGCCTCGGCATCGGCGGCCTGGCTTTGCTGGCGCTGCCGCCGCACGAACGGCGCAGTGCCGGTTGAGTTTGAGTTGATCAGGCTGAGGTGGTCGCCGTCATAGGGGTCGGTGGTGGGAGGGAGGGGCCGCTTTGCATCTGGTGAGAGGAGCGACCGCTGGCGTACGAGCGGGGCTTTGGTCGGGCTGCGTGTCTCGGTGCTGGGCGATTGCAGGGACGTCTTGGAGGCATTGTGCGAGGGCGGCCCGACGAAGAGTGCAGGTGCTGGCAGCCGGTTGGCCTGCACCTTGGTGGCCTTGTTGCTGCTCGTGGCCATGTTGTGCTGAGTGGTCGCTATGAGGGAGGGTGTTGTGGGCGTCGAGCTGCTACTTCAGCAACCAGACACAAGAGAATCGATCACATGGGCGCAATCTACTTTCAAGTGACCTTGTTGACGTGCCTCGTCGACACGGCCGCCCAAGTTGGCGCTGGATGGTCCGTGCACGGTCTAGTGCGCTTTCCGGTTAGGAACTTGGCGCCGCACACTGGCTCGTCGCTTCCGAATTCATTTTCCCACCTCGCTCGCCAGCCTACTAACTTCACGTCCCCAGCAATCCCACGTCAACACCGCAAACATGGGTAAAGGTACGCAACACGCCCTCGCGCAGGGCTCCAGGCCTCGAAACCCCGCTTCGACGACGCTCGACGCCCGCGCCCGCACAATCCCAACCCCCCACAGCACGCATGCTCACAGTTGACTGCAGGAAAGCCAAGAGGTCTCAACGCCGCGCGCAAGCTGCGCAACCACCGCCGTGAGGAGCGCTGGGCCGATCTGTCCTTCAAGAAGCGCCTTTTGGGAACCGCCTTCAAGTCGTCGCCGTTCGGTGGATCCTCCCACGCCAAGGGTATCGTCCTCGAGAAGGTCGGTGTTGAGGCCAAGCAGCCCAACTCTGCTATCCGAAAGTGTGTCCGTGTCCAGTTGATCAAGAACGGAAAGAAGGTCACTGCTTTCGGTACGTACAGCCGCCGCGGGAATGGCACGATGGAAGGGGGGATGAAAAGAATGACGAGCCATGGTGGCAACAAAGCAACGTGACATGGACATTGGCTAACGGCACGCACAGTCCCCAACGACGGTTGCTTGAACTTTGTCGACGAGAACGACGAGGTCCTGCTCGCCGGATTCGGTCGCAAGGGCAAGGCCAAGGGTGATATCCCCGGTGTCCGTTTCAAGGTTGTCAAGGTCTCCGGTGTCGGTCTGTCGGCTCTGTGGAAGGAGAAGAAGGAGAAGCCCAGGTCGTAAACAGCTCGACTACTGCAGTTGAGAAGGGAACGAAATCACACCACGTTCAAAACGTCAAGCGAAGCCCGCCATGAACGAATGATGGGGACCCTGCGGTTCTTTTGGGAGGTTACCGGAGTCTTTACTTTGGGGATATTCAGTGCATCCTCGGCATATGAAAAGTCATGACAGGCTTGTCGGTTAGTTAGAGAATCTGACTGATTTAAGCCCCCAATCCTGGCTTGCCGGTGATGTGCACTACTAGTGTACCTGTAGCCTGAACACGGGCATTTGCTTGACACGTAGCGAGATTCAGCAGCGCGCCCACCGCCCTGATCTGTCTCCACATCCACCGAGCCCTGATCCGTCTCCACGTCCATCGAGCTAATCAGCTGCACATGGAACAAGATACAGATGCCTCTGCCCGCGTCTACGGCTGTTGCCCCACATCCCAAGCAGCCTCGACCTGGACCTGGACCTGGTCCTGGTCCGGGACCCATAACGCAGCCAACGTCTATTCTTCAGCACGAGAAAACACAGACGGGCACTTTCTCCTCACCCGCAACAGCCTTGGTAGGAACTGCGTGATACTTTTCTTCTTCACTGCTCGACGACTTGTCCATTGATACCATATGAGTCGAAACTTTCGTCATCCGACCGGGCTATGTGTGCATGTCGACGACGATAAAATGAATAGACAGACAGCGCGTGCAATGCGTCCACACACAGCCAGGGTGATGCAATCTACTGGGGCAGCGATGCAATGCAATGCCATGCCATGCCGTGCCATGCTAAAACACAAACAGAAATAAGAAAACAGGGTATATCAGCCAACGCCAGCAATGCCGCACATATGTTCCAACGGGGAACAAAGGAAGGATAGGCACAGTGCCAATGCCGTGGTCAAGGTCAGAAACCACGTCCTCTCCTTTTCTCTCCTCTCCTCTCCTCTCCTGTCCTGTCCTCTCCACTCCTCTCCTCTCCTCTCCTCTCCTCTCCTCTCCTCTCCTCTTCTCTTTTGACGACTCGCCGCCGAGTCGAAGACTCCGCCCTCGCTCACGGCGTCACGACCTCTGAAGAGAGATAGGGCAACACTCATTTGGAGAACAAGCCGTTAAAAGTATCCTCCAGCCCCGTATCGCGCATGGTGCCGTAGTAGTCGTACTTGAGCTTCGGGCTGGCGAAGAGCTCGGCATCGCGGCGGACGTTCTTGGGGACGCCGAAGCCTTGCAGCCCCTTGTCTTTGGCGGTGCTGTTGTTCCCGAGCTGCTCGTCGGGCTCGTGGAGGGGCGAGGGCGAGTGAGGGGCGTCGCGGTTGACACTCGGCACACCCATTGCCGCTTCCGTCGCCCGCGCCTGGCTCCTGGTTGTTCGCTCTGTGCGGAAGAAGTTGGGCGTCGTCTCTTTCAGCGGCGGCTGCCAGGCGGCCCTCTTCCACGGATCAGCGCGTGCCTGGGCTGGCGCCTTTGGGGCGGCGGGGACCTTGTGGCGGAAGGGGTTGGGGTCGCGTTTCGCGAAGAGACTGACGGGCTCGTGGCGGTGCTCTTGGGCTGGTAAGACGGGTGGGGCAGGGCTGCGGGTGCCGAACTGCGGAGGCAGGATTTCGGGGGCGGTGGGGGCGAAGCGTCGCCCTGTGGGCGTCCAGTCCATGGTGTCGTCTTGGTAGACGGATTTGCGTGCCGGCGTGGTGAACTCGGTGTAGTGGCTTGTGGTGGAGGCTTCGGTGAGCGTGGGCGACGGGGGCAGCGCAGAGGAAGAGTCGACCTGGAAGCTGGAGGTGAAGCCCTGTGCCATGGTGTCGAAGGTGGAGATGTGTGGGTGGGCGGGCTTGTAGCTGGACTTGGGGCGCTGGGGCGTGTTGGGCGCGCTCGGGATGTAGGTTTCTTCAGGGAGGGCGACTGGGGTGTAGACTATGCGCACGGTCTTCCAGGTCAGAAAGAAAGAAAGAAGCATGGCGAAGACGAGGGTGATGTTTGTGTTGCGGAAGGTTGTGAGGTTGGCCGAGGACAGCGGGGTGGCTTTCCAGTAGAAGAAGACGGCGGTCCGCATGGAGAGGACAAGAGCGCGGATAGCCCACAGCGATTTCAGCCCTCGCATCCGGCCAGTGATGCTGTTCGTCTTGCTCGCAAGCTTGGGGTTCCACCAGATGGTCGACCAGTCGAGGACCAAGGAGGTCTGGAGCAGCTTCCACGCGGGCGGTGACATGAGGCAGCTCTGGTGGGCGCGGCGCAGCGAGAGAGCCTGAGCCAGACAGGCACGCCAGTCGAGGGCCTCCGCAGCGTCCACGGCACGCCCGGCAGGCACGGTCAGGCCCATAGCATGCCACAGCAGGCCCACGACGACACTGGAGAGGTAGATGCACTTGGCCAGCGCAATGAGGCGCAGCGTCCACGTCTGGCGCGGGGTGTGGACGGTCCTGCTGTGCTCTCTGCTCCTGTCTATCATGCGGCGCAGATTGTCTGCCTTGGCTGCGTAGCCGGCGGCGCGGATCTGGTCCTGGACGCGCGGCAGGCAGTCCTGGCAGACTTGCGGGTAGCGGTCCTCGAGCTCGTGGCGGTAGGCGTCGAGCGACGAGGCGTAGTCGGCGTAGTCGGGGTCGTCCTCGTCGGGGAGGTACTCGGCGAGCGTCTTGTTCAGCAGCATCTGGTTGCGCTGGCATGTGGTGCAGAACAGCGGCTCGGGGTCGGGGGGCATGGCGGGCGACGACGACCGGGGCAGGGCGTTGGCGTAGTGGAAGGCGGCCGAGGGCGCAGTGGCCGTGTGCTCGGTGGGGGGGTCGGTGATGTTGCCGCGCTGGTGGCCGTCAGTGGAGATTTCAGTCGGCGGTGGTGAGGTGTCTAGTAAGGTGTCTGGTGAGGGTGAGGGTGAGGTGTCTAGTGAGGGGTCTGGTGAGGGAGAAGGTGTCTAGTGAGGTGTCTAAGTGAGGGTGAAGTGTCTGGGTGAGGTGTCTAGTAAGGTGTCTAATAGGGGTCTGGTGAGGGAGAAGGTGTCTAGTGAGGTGTCTGAGTGAGGGTGAAGTGTCTGAGTGAGGGTGAAGTGTCTGAGTGAGGGTGAAGTGTCTGAGTGAGGGTGAAGTGTAGTGAGGTGTCTGGGTAACATGTCGGGTGAGGGACCGTCTGCGGCGTACCTCGTCAAAGTAGTTGACGGCGTCGCACTGCAGGCACAGGTAGGTGCGCGGCATCTGGGCGACGGCGTCGCGCGCCTGCTGGTTGCAGAAGTGGCAGCGGATCCTGCGCCGTAGCAGCGGCATGGCGAGCAGACAATTGCCGTGGGTCGTGTTGCGCGCGCCTGCGCGTCATGGGCGTCGAGTGTGTTGGCGGCGCGCGGGCACAATTCTGCCACCGCCCGCTGCTGGCGCCGGCGAGCCGCAGCACACGGGCCGCGAAAGTTTTGGGCCTTCGCCCTGGACGTGCAGCAGCTCGCGCCCGGCCTCTGTCGCCCACACCACCCCGTCCGCTCCACGCCAGCCTCCAGCACAGGCGCCCGTCCCCGCCAGCAGCCCATTGCCGCCCCTCGATGGCTCGGTAGCCTGCACGCCTGCACCCCGCCCACCCCGACCACCGCCCGCCGCCCACCGCCCACGCCCACCGCCCCCATGGCCCAACTGCTCGCCCGCCCGGGGCGCAATGCCGCCCGCCAGGCCAAGAAGGCAAAGGAGATGCGCCACGTCAAGGGCGCCATCGTCTGGCACGAGAAGCAGCGGCTGGCGCGCAGGCAGAAGATGCAGGCGCAGTGGGACGAGAAGCAGTCGAAGCTGCAGCGCCAGCGCTGGCAGCACGAGCACATCACCCAGGTCAAGCGCAGCGCCCTGCGCCGCGCCGCCGAGGACTGGAAGCTGGGCCCGCTGCGCCCCAACCGAGCCGTCAACGTCGCCGACGGCAAGTACGCCGTCGTCGCCCCCGCCCAGGTCCAGAAGCCCGAGATCCCCGCCAGCGTCTGGAAGAAGGAGAACGACGCCCGCGAGAAGCGCGGCATCGTGCCCGCGTACCCGCTGATTGTCGACGGCAACAAGTACTTCCCCATCGTCAAGGGCGACCGCGTCGTCGTCGTCAAAGGCAAGGACAAGGGCAAGATCGGCACCGTCCTGAATGTCATCCCAAGGGCCCACGAGTTCCTTGTCCAGGGCGTCAACCTGGTGCGTCGACATGCCCTCCTGCCCTGCACTGCACCTTAGGCTGACTGCGCAGGCGTACTACGATTCCAAGATCTTCAATGCCGGCGACCAAGACCTCGGCCCCCGCCGCGAGAGTGAGATGCCAATTGCAATGGGCGACATCCGCCTTGTCATACCATATGCATCTGCGTCCTTCACCGCCAGCGGCCAGAACATCTACGAAGATGTCATTGTCGACAACGTCCTCATGGAGCGCCACACCACGGGCATCGACCCCTTCACCGGCACCGACTACGGCAACACCGAAATCCCCCCGCAGCACCAGTACGACCCTGAAACCGGCCTTCCCATCTTCCACCGATACATCGCCGGCACGCGCTACCGGATCGCGTGGCCATGGGAGGCTGAGACCAAGGCCGCCGACAGCACCGCTCCCACGCCGAACAAGAAGGCGGCCCAGGGCTGGCTGTCAAAGACACTGGGCACGCTCCGCCACCCCATCACTACCCTCCAGAGCTGGCGCAACCCCACAAGCAAGAAGCCAGCCAGGCGTGCACCCTCCACCCTCCCGCTCTCCACTCAGGTCGAGAACATCGAGGCCAGCGAGCGAAGGAAGCAGCGTCGCGCCACCCTCCGCAGCGAGGACCCCAAGCACAAGGACGCCCACGACGCAGTCGACACAACACGCAACATCGTCGAGGGCTCCGAGTCGATGAGCTACACCCTCGTCGCGCCGCCCTTCCCCGAGACCCTGGCCCAGGAACTGCGCAGCGACATCTTCGAGCTGACACAGAGCGCCCGCAACGACCCCGACGCGCCACACAAGGCTGTGCGCGCCAAGTACCTGAGCCCCAAGGCACAGGCGGCGCAGGAGTTTGCGCAGAAGAAGGCCCGCGCTGCGGAGCGCATGAAGACGCCCATGCAGCTGAGGTGGGAGCAGGAGCAGGCCAAGAAGAAGCTCGCGAACAAGGAGGCGCCTGCCGTCGACACCGACACGCTGCTTGCGGCCCTGGGCCAGCACATGTTGGCCAACGGCGTCAAGCTGGACAAGAGGCGAGCGGCCAGCCAGACCGCGGAGCTGGATTAAATGGGCGAGGGAGAGGTTGTTTGCATGGTTATCACTTGTAGCATAGTGGAGTGTAGATCTAAGGGTGAATTCGTTGTACATTAGGCTAGCACGAGGTCGTAGGACAATTGAGACGCGATATGCACGCGGTTCCTGAGTTCTCGACATGTGACATCGCGTTCTAGCGCTCCATCGACCACGTACCTCAGCTCCTCCGAGCACCGCCTCACCTCCACACCAACATGTCTCGCCCAGACTCAAACCACATAGCGGATTGTATACCTTAACGCCCTCCCCACCAACATTCCGAAACTCACCGCCCTCCCCACCAACATTCCAGAACTCACCCCCCCCCCCCCACTCATCGCGCCCGCAATGGCGCCCCCGCTGTCGGCGCTCTACACGCTCTCCTTCTTCCTCGCGCTCCTCACCACGCTGCTCGTCGCAAGCTCGCTCCGCCTCCTCGCCATCCTGCCACGGCCACTGCCCCAGAGCCCCCGGGCGCCAACACCACCCACCCGCTCCAAACACCCCACCCTACACGTCCGTCCGGCGCGCGCACGCGTCCTGGTCGTGCTCGGCTCGGGCGGCCACACCCACGAGATGCTCGCTCTGCTCCGCCATCTGGACACGCGCAGGTACGTGCACAGGACGTATGTGGTCAGCAGCGGGGACACGTTCAGTGCGCAGCGGGCGGTGGCGTTTGAGGCGGAGCTGGAGGAGCGCGCGAGGCAGGCGGGAGGCGGTGGAGGTGCTGCTGCTGCTGCTGCTGCTGCTGCAGATGCGCCGCGGCGTGGCGTCAAGGGGGCTTCGTCTTCAGAGGAGGAGGAGAAGGAGAAAAAGGACGAGGGAGAACAGCACTTGCAGGAGAATGAAAAACACCGCGTCGGCCCCGCTCACTACACCATCTCGACCATCCCCCGCGCGCGCCGCATCCACCAGCCCCTCTACTCGACCCCCTTCACCGCGCTGCGCTCGCTCCTCGCCGCCTTCCACCCCCTTCTCTCCGTCCCCTCCCCTCCGTCCCACGGCCCCGACCCCAGCACCGCCCCGCTCCCCCACCTCGTCATCACCAACGGCCCCGCGACCGCCGTCCTCGTCATCCTCGCCGCCCTCGTCCTGCGCTTCTTCAACGTCCGCCGCGCCCACTCCCGCCGCCTCTGTCGCACCATCTACGTCGAGAGCTTTGCGCGCGTCAACACGCTGAGTCTGAGCGGCCGCCTGGTCGTGCGCCTCGTCGATCGCTTTCTGGTCCAGTGGGAGTCGCTGGAGGGGTACGCAGGGCGCGCCGAGTACGGCGGGATTCTGGTGTAGCGAACATCACAGGTAGATGGTGTTGTTGAGGCTGTCGAGCGAGTGCTACTGTACAACATGACATGACACGACATGATATGATATGATATGCAGCATCAAGCCAAGCGCGGGGGCTGTCGAGCGAGTGCCACGGAAAGGGGAAAATAACACAACATGACATGACATGATATGATATAATATGCAGCAACAGGACAAGCGTGCGTGCTGTGGAAGTGGACACCTCGAGACTACGGCTGTTCTGCTCACACCGCCGCACCCTCCGTCGACTCGACGAGTGCCAATCCAAGTCCCCGAGCAGTAGCTTGTGTAACCCCTATTGTCTGTGTAGGCGTCTACACAAGGTCATCTGCACATGCCCGTCTTCTTTGAACAACCAGCTCACCCCGTCTCCAGCCCTCTACATCCCACCCCCGCTACAACTGATACCGGTAGTCCGGATTCAAGTCGCCGAGCTCCGTCTTCTCGTACTCGGTCAGACTGATGTCCCTCACGCTCCGCTCGCGTTGCCGGTTCTGCCACGAGCACGCCACAAAGTACAGACAGCAGCTCAGCGCGCTGAGGCATACGAAGGCGATGCAGATTGAGTATCCAGGGATGTACTTGGGAGCGTCCTTCTTCAGGAACGCGAAGACGGCGATGATGCCTCCAATATTGCCGAAGCCCACCTGCCATGCGCTCCCAACAGACCGGCGGTGGTGGCCACCAAGATTCATGTTGAACTGGGGGTGTCAGTAGGGAGCCGTGGAGGATCATGATGGAGTGAGGTTTGGAAGAAACCTGAAAGCAGTGAAGGTTGGGAGGGCGTCAATGAGCTATGGAGAGGGACGAAAGAAATGCTCTGGGGCGATGGGTTCGGTATGAAAGCTGTGACTTACCCAGCAGACAATGACGGGCATGGCGGTGTATGCGCCCATGGCGACCAGAAAGAGCGCGCCATACTGCAGATCCTGATTGTCGTGCACCGAAATCAAGATGGCAAAGCCGGCGATGCACACACAAATTGGGAAGATGGTGAACAAGAAGCGGTGTCGCAGTCTGTCCGAGAAATATGCGACCAGCATCGAGAACCCAAAGGCGGCGGCCCACGGCGGGACAGAGTGCAGTTGTGTCTGGATGCGGCTGTATCCGTACGTCTGAAGGATCGCCGGCGAGAAGTAGGCATATCCGTACGCAGGTACAATCAACCCAAAGTACATGAAACCGCCAATGATGACCTTGATGTCCTTGAAAACACGACCGACGTCGCCGAGAGACATTTTGCGATCGCGGGCAGACTTTCCCTGGTCTATTTGTAAGCGCGCTTTAACAAATGCACGTTCATCTTCTGTGAGCCACTTGGATTCCTCAGGGAAGTTAGGCAGCAAGAAAAAAAAGAAGAATGAGACGACGACAGTGAGAAGGCCCTCGAGGATGAAGATCCACCTATGTATATTCAGTCAGAACTCAACAGTGGCACGTTCGAGCTTACCTCCATCCGTGATACCCTCTTACGCCGTCCATCTTGCCAATAGCGCTGGCAAGCAGTCCTCCAAAGGCGCCAGCGAGCGTGGTGGAGGAGAAGAAGAACGAGTATCGTTTCTGAGCCTCATGCCGACGATACCACATGCCTATCAAGTAGAACGCCCCAGGAAACATGCCTGTCTCGGCGAGGCCGAGGAAAAAACGTGTTGCGAGGAGACCAGAGTAGTTTTGGACAAAACCCTGCAACATGGTGACGAGGCCGAATGCGAACATGCAGATCGACAGCCAGATTCTGGGCTTGAGTTTCTTCAGAATGACGTTGCTAGGGATTTCGAACAGAATGTATGGGACGAAGAAGATGACCAGAGCTACGTTGTAGCGGTCGCCGGTGAGCTCGAGGTCCTCCGAGAGGTAGAAGACGTTTGCGTTGGCAATGTTGACGCTAACACCGTCAGTCCCCTATGTTACATGTACATCTGAGAAGGCTGAGAGCATACCGGTCCAAGAAAGCTAGCAGGTACATGATACAGAGCCAGGGGATGACGTGAAGGTCAATCTTCCGGAGCAGCTTGGCCTCGGTGGTGTGCGGTGGACACTGAACGAGTTCGGGGGCATCGTCCTGGTAGTCGCCATTGTACGGAGGTTCTGTCTTCTGCGCATTGAGATCGGGAGACGTTTGGACGTCCTCTGGCTGCCGTTAGCTGTGTTCGTGGGCACTGCAGTTTGGAGGCCGGTGTGTGGCTACACTGCCATGCGCGCTAGTACAGGTCTAGACGAGGCTTGTGGTCTACAAGACGAGACAAGCATCGACTGCGCCTGTAGAGCGCGTGCAAATGCGATATTCGAGAAGCTTAACTCACTCTCTTTCTTGGAGAACATTTTAGCCAGGTGCAGGTGTCGTTGACGCGCTTGACAGTTTGTGCACTCTTTGTGTCGATCCTCTGCTGTTCTAGTTCTTTGGACCACGCGGTCGGTCACACCAAGCTACAGCGATCACCACTGTACCACGATTGCAGCCACGCTTGAAATGTGAGATGATGAAGAAGGGAAATGCGCTGCAGGCTGCAAGTTAAACATTTCACAGTCATCCTGCTCGCTTACCATGGCCGAGGTCGCTGGATAGCCATCAAGGTTACTTCGCTAACCCCGCGATATTGTGGGTCAGGTTTACAAAGGGTGTCCACAAATGGCCGAAAAAGGCAGCTGCTTATGCCTTTCCCCAAGGTACGGAGCTGTGGCTGGCGAAGAACCACGTATAAGCGCGCGCGCAGAGGGCTCGCTGACGTCCTTGCATTGATGACACACCCTGCCGGCAATCATCAAGTCCGCCCCAAGGGCCGAAGCACCGAGGATGGGCGCAAAAATCCAACCGCTGCTGTCGCCATCATGTATGACGATGAAGGATGCAACTTGGCGTCTTGTCGGATGTTACAAAGGATCGACGGCTGTGGCGCACTGGAAGAAGGTTAGGCGACTTTGCGCTCGGAACGGCATCGGCGCAGATTGTGAGTCGATGCATGCGCAGACATTTCGCAACATTTATGCACGCCTTTGCGGAGGCCCGACCTTGCGCCTCCCAAACGCTCCCTCCATGCCGGGGCACGCGTGTGTCGTGTCAAGTGAAGGACGACGGTAGGGTCGCGCTGGGATAGGGCTGGATCCGACACGGCTGCTCGGCGGAGTCTGGCCATGGTTCCGAAGCTGGCACTTTCAAAAGCCTGGGCGACGCTGCAATCGCTCAACGTCGACTTTTCGGCCGACCTGTCGTCACCTTCTTTACACTCACTTTTCAGCCTCAACTCCGAGATCCCGCGCAACTTCATGCCACACAGCACAGCCTCTGGACTCCACAGTGCGCCGGCAACGCTCCCCTTTCGTTTTCAGTCGCGGTCAGGCTGATCAGCCATGGTGAATGTCAAAAATGTCGCCTTCAAAGTCAACAAGCAGACGCCAGTCTCCCAGACGCCCCCTCAGGCATACGGCACCGTCATTAACTGTCGAAGGCCAGGTGGCAAGCGGGCGTTTAGGGAGGCAAAGGAGGTGCGGTCGCATTCCGTGCCGTTGACCAACGTTTCTGGCACCAGGAAGCGCAAACGGGACGATTCAAAGAGCGAGGAACTTCAGCGTCAAATTGCATTCATTACGTCGTCTCCAGCGAATGCACAGGCTGCGCTGGCGGCCTTGCGACAGAATCCGCAGCCCCTCATCAACCAGAGACTGAAGCAGGTTAAGCCTACCAGGTTCAGGAAGGGCAAGGTACTGGAAAAAGGATTCGATCTCGACACATGGTTTACCATTCTTACGTTTTCGGACCCTGCGCAATTGCTGGAGATGCGCCTGAAGATTCCGTCGTGCTATCGCTTTCTGAGAGACAATCCCATGCTCTGGGTCCACAGCCGGAACAATCATTATGGTGAGGACATGCCAGAACCACCTTCCGATCTAGACGAGTTTCAATTTGCGCATCTTCGACATGGCCACGGCTGCATGAGTTGCGGGGCGCCGAGCACGCGCAAGACATACTGGGCCTTCCTTCGACGATGGTGCAAGACTTGCTTGCAGTCCAAGACTGTCAAAGAGCACGACGCATTAATCATCATGCGCAACGCAGGCATTGACGATGTCAGCTTCCTTCGCAAAAGCCTTCCTTCTGGTGTGTTCGATTCTTGGGGTAATTTTGTCGGTGTTGGACCAGCCAGTACGCATTCACTCAAGACTATCTACCTACTCTCGGAAGTGCAGAAGCTTGAGAATGAAGTTCGCGATGCTGCCGCATCCCATCCCGAGACGTGGTCTGCCGAAGTACGAACACATATGGCGCAGAAGTTCATTCACGTTGACGAGCGGCGCGCATTCGCACGGAAAATGGAACTGTGGGAGGAAGCAACACGCAGCAACAAAGCCAGCGACTACCAGGCGAAGAAGGCAGCGCGCAAACTATACTTTGAGCACAAAGCGTCGCAACTTGACCTGCCCATCACCTTGAAGGAAATGGAGGCATGTCCTTCTTACCGCCGCGCTGTTGCTATCCCCAAGGATCCGAACAACACGTCGTGGCAGCAACTCAAGCCAAAGCTCGAGAAGGAAGCTGCCGAGCTACGACGTGGACGAGCTACGCCTGACACACATTTAATCACAATGTCAGCTTCAGCTTCTGGGACGTCGACGCCAACTGGAATGCACACACCTCAGCCTTTCGTTCACCCGGTATCAGGAATGCCGATCATCCATCTGCCGCTGCCTCCTCCTCACCACCAGCGTTTTCCTCATCTTCATCTCCATCCTCATCCGCAGCCTCATCCGCAGCCTCATCCGCAGCCTCACCCACATCATCCGCACTCTCATCTACATTCTCATCCACATATTCATTCGCACCCTCATCCGCACCCACCACCGTATTGATCCTTGGGCATCTTCCTCCCTCTTCTTATTTGTTGTCTTTGAGAAGTTCACTTGCATAATCACGCATGGAGTTGGTGGGTTCATAGCTTTGGCGTTCACAGACGGGGCATTGCATGCATGGCGTTCATGGGGCTAATATTGATAACTCTTCTGAAATAGTTCGGGCTAATGCTTTGAGTGCGACGGCTGCTAGGCCTTATCAATACACATATTTACTCGACATGCAACCAGTTCTTGTGCCCATCTGCATAAACAGCAGGCTATCGGCAGCGTTGCGGCATGTTCGGCATCCTTGTTGAGGACCGTCAGTTGAGGCTGAATAGGAAGAAAATGGAAAGTGACCCGTCTACAGCACTTTCAAGGTCTTCTGCAAGCATCGCATGCGGTTTGGCACGGGGTATGGAGAACCATGCTATCCCGCTCTTTGCCGGACCGGGGCGACGACGGCATGTGGACACGGCGAATATCTCGAGGTCTCGGCGGTGGGAGATGACAAAACCTCAGAGCCGATTTGCTGCCGAGTGTGGAGCAGGTGGATACCATCGTGCTCCACGTTCGCGACAACAGAAGAGTGAGCCGCAAGATGGATACAGTAGGTGCAACAATGTAGAAGAAGCAGAGAAAGCTGGCCCCCATACAATATGCAGGTCGGAGTCGTGTGTCCGCAGAGCCTCGTTACCCCTCATCTAGGCCCAGCCCTGTGTTGATCCAGACACGCCCAGCCAATGAGACGGCCAGGAGTGCGGATGAGCAGGAGGGGGCATTGGGAGGCTACAAAACTGCAAGCATCTACGCCAGCTTGGGCGAAACGACAGCTCCTACGCGTCTGCATGATGTGGAATCACCTTTTCTGACCGGTCAAACATGGCAGCTTTCTCCCTGACTGATGCCACGACCTCGGCTCCCGTAATCACTGCAGTCCAGACGATGGGCAATTGTAGAGCTGCTGATTGGCTGATCGGCTCGACGCCTCCACTTTTTTTATCGCGTTTTCCAGAAGATGTTGCCATCTTTGCTGCCCCGGATCTCTTGTCCCTTATAAGTGTCCGCGCCGTGGCCGTCTGATCGTCTTCATCTTCACTTTCCTTGATACCCCGAGTTGCTCCTTTGGCTGCCATTGAGCACTGCCTGTCTCCTACTTCACCTAGCACAGAAGGCCCTCAGTCACAGACCTCCAACACACTACAATGGCATCTGCCTCGCGAACCTTCTCCCGCGCCCTGCGCACCGCCGCTCCCTCTCTGCGCTCCACCACCACACGTTCTGCCCGCTTCGTTGCGCCGGCTCAGAATGCTTTCCGCGGCAAGCAGTGGCAACGCGGCTACGCCACGGGCAACGAAGAGCCTAGCGACAAGTACGAGGGCAACCCCACCGGCATGTTCGTCGGCGCCGGTGCCCTGCTGCTCGGTGCTGCCGGCTACGCTGCCTACACATACAAGCCTGAGCTGCTAGGCATCGAGGGCAAGCCCAAGGCCCCCTTTGTCCCTCGCTTCGAGAACTACCAGGAGGTCTACAACCACATTGCAAGGCTGCTCGAGGAGCACGACGACTACGACGATGGCAGCTACGGCCCCGTCCTGCTGCGTCTCGCGTGGCACGCATCCGGAACGTGAGTATCTCCAATCCAAGCACTGAGGTACAACACCGTCTGACAAGACACAGCTACGACAAGGAGACTGGCACCGGTGGTTCCAACGGCGCCACCATGCGCTTCGCCCCCGAAGGCGACCACGGCGCCAACGCCGGCCTGAAGGCCGCCCGCGACTTCCTCGAGCCCGTCAAGGAAGCCTTCCCCTGGATCACCTACTCTGACCTCTGGATTCTGGCCGGCGTCGCCGCAATCCAAGAGATGCAGGGCCCCAAGATCCCTTACCGCGCAGGCCGCAGCGACCGCGACGTTGCCTTCTGCACACCTGACGGCCGCCTGCCCGACGCCTCCAAGGACCGCAGCCACATTCGCGCCATCTTCGGGCGCATGGGCTTCGACGACCGCGCCATGGTCGCTCTGTCCGGCGCCCACGCCCTGGGCCGCTGCCACACCGACCGCTCCGGCTACTCGGGCCCCTGGACCTTCAGCCCCACCACTCTGACCAACGACTACTACAAGCTGCTGATGGAGGAGAAGTGGGCGTACAAGAAGTGGGACGGCCCCAAGCAGTTCGAGGACGTCAAGACAAAGACGCTGATGATGCTGCCGACCGATATGGAGATTGTCAAGGACAAGAGCTTCAGGAAGTACGCTGAGCTGTATGCCAAGGACAACGATGCCTTCTTCAAGGACTTCTCCAATGCTGTCGTCACCCTGTTCGAACTTGGTGTGCCCTTCGAGCACCCCGAGGACCAGAGGTGGGTCTTCAAGAGCTCATTCGACTAAGTGTGTCACGAATGTGAGGCGGATGGAGTAGCCGCCGAGGTTTTCATTTCATGTCGAGATATCCAGCTAGATCAATTAGACCGTTGTTTTTTTGCAAGCTGAGTATGAGGATAATACGATAAATGTCATCACGAAGAGGTTATTTAGACTGTATCAGTACAAAGTAGAAGATCAGTTGCAAACTCAAACACATTTAGTTAACTTGATTATGCTATATTCCGTGAAGTTGGTGATATTTCTGGCTGTCTGCGCAGCTGACAGGCAACGTGAAACCCTATCTCATGTCTTCCCGTTAACAGACCGACTGAACATGTGAGCACCCACATTCGCCACCCACAAGACGCTACGCGACGTCTGTACAGATCGATAACGATAACTACCAGCCACTCAGTCTTGCATCAGCATATGTGCAAACTGCTTCTGCTTTCTCTCCCACCACGCCTTGTGCTCATGTTCAAGTCCCCGCAAGTCCGCGCTATGCTGCTTCCCGAGTGCGGAGACTTCCTTCTCGAATTTCTGAACGTCTTCTAGCGGTAGTTCAGGGGTAGTTGGGACCGGCTTCTGAGTTGCTGACGTATGGAACAGGAACTCTGGAAACAATGCTATCATATCTGGGCTGGCGAACGACACATGCTTCCGCTTTCCCTTCCCTTTTGTGGAACCGCTATGCTCCGGCACGAAGAGTGTTGATTCAGCTTGGGACGCGTGCGATGAGGAGTCTAATTCTGCATTGGCAGTCGACAGTAGAACAGCAATATCGCTTTCACCCAAACAGACAACACCTAGCTGAAAGATCTCAGCCACGACACCCTCCCACTGTCGCTGCAATGTCTTGATCTGCTCTGTCTCAGCTTTTATGTGCTCTTTGAAGACCTGAAAGCGGCCGGGCAATGAGGCCTGGGTGCACTCGACCTCCCCAGACGCCTCTTTTCTTTGTAGGTTATAGCGGTAGTCGGCAAGAGGATGATAAAGCTTCTGGACGGTGCGCTGGTATCTAGCAGGTACTGTGAGTCTCAGTGGTGAAGCCTGGGAGCCCTCATCAACGGAATCTGATGAAGCGATGTGGAGGTTACCCTCGTGAAGTTTGTTCAGTAGTGCGTCGAGGTCTTTGTTGATTCTGGCAACAGATGTCGAGTATAGGTGGCGGCGATACTCTTCGCTCTTTTCTGAAATGCAACTTAGCGAAGCTCCATTGATCCGGTGAATGAAAACTATACCTTTGAAGGCTAACACTAGTGAATGCTCTTCTTTTTCTTCTCTCTTTCTGTCTTTCTTCTTGATGGTTGTGTTCTGTGCACTGCGGGCGCTGAGTTGCTGCGGTGTATCGAGCTTTCGTGCTTTAAAAGGACCAGCCGCAGAGACGGTCACTACCTTTGACAGAGGTGCATCTGCATTTGGCGTTTTGAAACCATGTTGGTGGCGAATCTGCGCGGCAGAGTTCGCGCGACTGCTAGCCATTGCGGGCATGTGAAGGCAGAGCCGGGCGGTGCGGGTGAGGTGAGGTGAGGTCGAGTGAAGTCTTGACAAGCCACGATCAGGAAGGCACGATTGAGTGCTGGGAGCCATTCATACAGTTTCATAGATGGCCTAAGCACAGCTTCGAGCATACTCACGGAGATGCACGTTCACAACTACACAATACGCGCGTGCTGCCGGGCGAAGAGTTACCTGTACATTTCACAATACATTGCTCGCTACCATGAGACCAGCCTATGCTTCCAGGCTGTATAGTACAATCATTACGTCTTTTCTTTGCATTTTCCACTCTTTCAAGCTCCATAGTCGTGTCCCCAAGCTTTTACTTCTGCTCACCCTCAGCAGGAACAACAACGCCCTTCTCCTCAAGCATCTTCGCCAACGAACCATCCTGGTGCATTGTCATGAGAATATCGCAACCACCAATGAACTCCTTGTCGACGTAAAGCTGGGGTATCGTGGGCCATTCGGAGTACTCCTTGATTCCTGTCACATTTGTCAGCTCGTGATCCTCACGCCACCTTTCTAGACCTCAAGCTCTGCAGCCCGAAGTCGCGAAAACAACGTACCAGCCCTCAGTTCCTGATCCTCGAGAACGTTGAATGCTGTGAATTTGTCTGGGTCTACACCCTGCATGCCCAGAATCTGAATGCTCGCCCTCGAAAATCCGCACTGTGGTGTCTCTGGTGTGCCCTTCATGAACAATACAACGGGTGAGGAGGCGACCGCACGGTCGATTGCGCTGCGCACTTCATCGGAAAGGCATCGAATTTGGAAGGGTGTGAGGAAGCGGGTGCTTGGGGCGATTCGGGCGGAGGTTGCGCGGGTGGCGGCGCGGAAGGCCTGGTGCTGTTAGCCGCCGGTCATACAATGCGAGAAGCTGTATCAGAGTGCGGACCTGAGGAATTGCACGTCTTGCGAGCATTGTGTGTTGTGTGTGTGTGTCTAAGTGATGGATGATGGCACCGAGGCTGTTCGTTTCGCCGCAAAACCATGGATGAGGTAATCGGAGCTAAACTATCATATCACGAAACTCCGATTGGTCACTGACATTGTTTCCAAGTTGAACTTGAAGTGGGAAGAAGCAACTGCATATGGAAAGGTTTGTTAGTGTTCTCATGGTGTCAGTCACACAGTAATTAGGAGGCTGAAGATCGTGTTGGTAGTCATTCGTCTACTCCGAAGACGCGAAACAAGAACGCCATGCTATATGCAAAATGAAAAAGTACTCTAGGCTTTTTATCCACCCGAAGTTTGAGACATCCGCGCCTTTTTGGTCTATTCAATGTGACAGAACGTAACGCAGATGTTGGTCGAGGCTTTTACTGCTCGTTGACAACGTAACCCCACTCGTGGCCCTCCATGCCGTCACTTCCCCACATGATGCCCTTCAGCCATGTCCTGACAACGTCGGCGTAGGCACCAACCTGGCCCTTGGCCATGGGAACGTTGATATCATTGCCGCGGAAGTGGATCTGGCTGATAGGAGTGACGAACCAGGCGGTTCCAGCAGCGAAAGCCTCGACAAGACGACCCTCCTTTGCAGCCTCCAGGAGCTCGAAGATGTTGAACTTGCGTTCGACAATCTCAAGGGCCTCGAGATCCTCGTAGCCAGGTGCCAGCTTGGTGCGTGCCAGCTCAAGAATAGATCGACGCGTAACGCCATCGAGAACGATGCGCTCGTTCAGGTCGGCGGTAACGAGCTGCAGCTTGCCCTCCTTGGTGCGCCAGACAACAAAGAAGTTACTAGCACCGGCTTCGGTAACAGTGCAGTCCTCGCCGAAAAGCCAAAGGATCTGGTGGTACCCCCTCGCTCGCGCCTCGCCCTGTGCAACGAGAGAAGGCCCGTAGTTGGCACCAACCTTGGCGTATCCGAAACCTCCAGGCCAGGCACGGCACATATCATCTTGAGATGCGAGAAGCTTGATTCCACCCGACATATCACCCATGGGAGCAAAACAGCAGAGAATAACAAAGAGGAGGGCCTCCTTTGGTCGCTCAACACCGAGGGCTGGGTCTGAGGCGATCATAGTAGGACGGATGTACAAGAAGCTGCCGGGACGGTCCTTGGGGAGCCACTTGGCACCATCTGTCTCGCACAGCTTGACAATGAGCTTAAGAAGCTCCTTGGGTGGGAAAGCAGGAAGAGCGATACGGTTGGTAGACATGAGCATGCGGTTGCAGTTCAAATCTGGGCGGAACAGGCGGAGCTTGCCGTCGTGGCCGCGATAAAGCTTCATCCCCTCGAAGCACTCGGTGGCATAGTGCAGGCATGATGCTGTAGGTGCCAGGGAAATGGGACCGTAGGGTTGGAGAGTTGGTGCAGCCCAGCCTTCTTCAGCAGTCCATTTGGCCTGAATCATGTGGTCGGTGCAGACTTTCTGGGAAGCCATCTCGGCTGAGCCCAAGGCGGGAACTGGTCGGGGGGCCTCGGTGTATGTGCATGTTACTTTAGAGGCATCGAGCTCAGCAAGGGGGGACTCGTCGACCTGAGCCTTTGTCTCGCGCTCCGGTGGCGGTGTGGCAGTGATGGTGTTTGTGAGAGACGCCGACTTCAGTTGCGAAGGGGCCGACTTCTCCAGGGCGTGCTGAATGCCCGAGCTGGTGAGGTCGGTGACGTTCTCGCCGTCGTTGGGGGGTGTCAGGGCGATGGGAGGCATGGTGGCTGTTGAAGAGATATGTCCTATGCTACCAATGGTGTGTGCGAGTTTGGTCTGAAGGCGGATCCAAGAGTTGGGGAGCAGGTTTTATAAGGACCAAAAGTTTTCTCAGGAGTCACAGCTTCCTATCACGCGGAGAATTCTAGACTAAAAAACGGAAGACGGAGTACCGCGGGTCCAAGAGGACTAGTCTTCCTTGCATCAATGGCGGTGTTCGATAAAGAGAGACGTTGACGAAATTCTATGTGGACCCCTACCGCGGCTTTAAGAATTTTGTGCGGTTCAAGATCGCCCAGTACCGCAATTGACGCTCTCCCACGGTCTCAATACATTACATCTACCAGATGGCATGCAATTTCTTTTACAGCCATGACGAAATTTCTATTCACAGCCAAGAAAGTCGGAGAACGCTCCTGCAGGACGTGCAAGGTGCGTGGCGTAGGGCGTGCGAAGTCACGCTTAGGCCTGCAGTATCCAGCACCGCTAGCCCTGGAGTATCCGCGTTCCCCAACGCCGGTATCCCTCCGATTGCTCAATGCACCAACGACTCACATTCAGCCTCACGAGTCACACTCCGATTCGGGCATTATTGACAGGTTAATGCGAAGGTTGTCGTACAGACAAGCAGCGACATCGGAGCTGGCATCTATGTACGCTGATTATACTACCAGCAGAGCAGTTCGACCTTAGAGGAAGCTCGGCAAAGTGCGGTTCAACAAAGCCGCCTGGAGGAGGCGTCGGCACAACGATACAGAAGGATCAAGTGACCAGGCATGCAACAGACTTGAGCGGCAGGTGGGGATCCATATTTTCAAGATCGCAAAAGGAAGCCAGATCTTGAGATAGTTCCAAGTACCGAAACGTCCGCAGCGTTGTGCTGGAGATACCGCTGGTAGCCTGCCCATCTATATCCGCGTCCAACGTACCGAGACAAATGATAACCGCTAGAGAGTTGCCTCAGCCATCTGATCAGGCTGTCGAAGACCATCAATACCCTTCAGAATACCATCTGCGACTTCGCCTACCCGTCCTTCCAATGCATCGAAGTCCATCTTGCTAATTGCGGTGTTGATCTGCTCCATAACCGCTTCCTCCTGTACTGTCTCCAACATGACCTGTCCTTCTGTTTTCCAATATTCTTCTCTGACGCCGCGGAGCGCTGGATCGCGATTGACCGAGTTTGTGATAAGTCCAAGAGCGCGCATCCTATTCAAAGTCTCCTCAGACACGCGTGTTACCATTTCAAGTCGCTCCGCAATCGAAACGGGCTTCGCCAGCCATCGGTTTGTGCTCGTAGCCCAAAGCACGAATGCTATGCCGATGTCCTGAACCGCGAACACGATATAACGCAGAAATCTGACGCGCCAGTATATCGAATCGAGATCTTGCACGTATTTTGCCCGTTTGTTGACTGTGATGTCGTAAGTCGCCACGAACCAGGTCTCTACGATCAGAGTCGCAAGCCCCAGGATGGTCGCGTGCGTGCGAAACCTCGAGCCTTCGGTCCCAACCAACGAAGAAGTAGCCAATCCGAGTACAGCAAGCTGGAAAGTATGCGGCATGATTATCTTTGGCAAGCTGTATAGGAAGTAGTTGTTTGTATCGTCGCCATTCGCCGTGGCGCACCACACACAGTTCAACACTGTGTCTGGGCCGTATGCCAAATAGTAGAGTTTGTTGCGTCCGTTCACTTCGAATTTCGATCGTAACGCGAGGTCGACTTCCGTCAGGGGTCTGAGGTGTCGCAATCGAGCGAACAGTACGCTGGTCTCGGTGCGGATGTGGCTCTGCGTCGTAACGAACAGGTTTTCGGGCGCGAAGCGCGGTAGCGACAGCACCAGGCAAGCGGCGGCGGCGACGAAGAGCAGATTCAGTGCATTCTGCACCCTTGGAGGAGTCGGTCGTATAGGTACGCTTCGAGAGCTTGCGCGAGCGACGTTGAACCACTCCACAATGCGTGGGAGAACAAAGGGTCCAAACAGTATGAGCAGTGAGTGCACATTTTGCGGCAGGAATGTGAGGCGCGGGATTACGACATAGGATACGACCAGCAAAATGATCGAGCGCACGTTGAACATTGTGATCGTGTGGATATCATGGGCGTTGTTGGTGGATGTGCGCGTGGTTGGCTTCGAAGACTGTAAAGTGGTCAACACGTATGGCGTGGGGCCGAGGCAACGTCGCGATTTCTACCAACCCCAATCAAAGACTCCGAGCTCACCATCCCTTGCTCTTCATTTGTGGTGTACTTTGACCAGTCAACACAGAGTATGCTTGTTGTTTCTCTGGTGCCTTTGCGCAGCATTACATGCACCAGAATCATTCACGCTGCGGAGGTTGTGTTGGAAGCTGAATGGATTTACATTCTTAAACCTCCACCTGCTCCATCTTGCACAAGATGAGCCAACTATCTATCTGCGACTATTCGCACAGTGTGACCACTGCAATGTTTTCAAAATTATACCAAAACGCCGTTCAGCATGCATCGAGCCTGCTGCCATCGATGAACGCCGATGTTGAGATCGTTCATCTCCCCAGATCCCCATTTGAAACTACCGTAACGACCCAGAATGCAGGTTGAACTTTTGGGTATCATAAAAACGTCATTACACACATTACACAGTGGCATGTTGATATGCCACTCGAAGCGACTGCGTTGATGAAACGCAGTCTATGTTGCCAAATGGCATAAAAATTAAGAAGAGTACTTCTCGCGGTTGTACTTAGCGGCGTTGACCATGTTGATCAAGGCGGCCTTGGTCTCCTTCCACTGACGGGTCTTAAGGCCGCAGTCAGGGTTGATCCAGAGCTGCTCAGGCTTCAAGTACTTGAGCATATCAGCAACACGGTCCTTGATTTCCTGCTCAGAGGGAACACGGGGAGAGTGGATATCGTAGACACCAGGACCGATGTGGCGGGGGTACTCCTTGTCCTCGAAGACCTTAAGGAGCTTGGCGTCGCTCTTGCTGTTCTCGATGGAGAGAACGTCAGCGTCGAGGGCGGCAATGGCGTGGAAGAAGTCCTGGAACTCGGAGTAGCAGAAGTGAGAGTGGATCTGGGTAGAGTCCTTGACACCGGCACAAGCGAGTTTGAAGGAGTCAACGGCCCAAGACAGGTACTTCTCGCGCTCAGTTCCCTTACGGAGGGGAAGACCCTCGCGGAGAGCAGGCTCGTCGACCTGGATGACATAGATGCCAGCAGCCTCAAGGTCAATAACCTCATCACGGAGGGCGAGAGCAAGCTGCTGAGCCTGAACGGACTGGTGAACGTCGTCACGGGGGAAAGACCATCGCAGACAGGTGATGGGACCTGTGAGCATACCCTTCATGGGCTTCTTGGAGACCGAAGCAGCATACTTGGACTCTTTGACGGTCATAGGGGCGGGACGAGAGATGTCACCGACAATGATAGGGGGGCGGACGCAGCGCGATCCGTAGGACTGGACCCAGCCCTTGGTGGTGAAAGCATAACCGTCAAGGCGCTCACCGAAGTATTGGACCATGTCGTTACGCTCGGGCTCACCGTGGACGTAGACATCAAGGCCAAGCTCATCCTGGATCTTGATGGTCTCCTCGATCTCCTTCTCGATGAATCTCTCGTACTCCTCAGCGGTAATCTCACCCTTGGTGAACTTGTTACGCTGGATACGGATCTCCTTAGTCTGAGGGAAAGAACCAATGGTGGTTGTGGGGAAAAGAGGAAGAGAAAGGTGCTCCTTCTGCTGGGCGTAACGCGACGGGAACTCAGACTTGCGCTCGTGCTGCTCAGGGGTGACGCTAGCCTGGCGGTCCTTGACAGCCTGGACGTTGGTGCGCTTAGAGGTAGCGCGAGCCTGCATGGACTTGGCGTTGGCCTCGAGAGCCTCACGAACGGAGGCAGGGCCCTCTGTGACAGCCTTGGCGATGACAACAACCTCAGCAACCTTCTGGACGGCGAAGGAGAACCAGTCGCGGACCTCGTCGTCAAGCTTCTTCTCGCTGTCGAGAGAGTGAGGGGTGTGGAGAAGGGAGCTGGAAGTCGCAACAATGACACGGTCCTTGCCGAGCTTCTGAACAGCCGACTCGACGATCTCGATGGCGTTCTTGAAGTTGGTCTTCCAGATGTTACGGCCGTCAACGACACCGACAGAGAGAGTCTGGTTGGAACCGAGCTTGCTGGCAACGGTGTCGAGCTGCTCAGGGTTCCTGACAAGGTCGATGTGGACAGCAGCAACGTTCTGGATGCTGGGGAACACGTCGAGGTTGTGGACGATGTCACCGAAGTAGGTAGCAAGGACCAGCTTGGGCAAGCCACTGCCGGTAAGCTTCTCGTAGGCAGGCTTGAACGCATCCTTGATCTTCTGCTCAAGGTCGAAGACGAGGACGGGCTCATCGATCTGGACGTACTCGGCACCAGCCTCCTTCAGCTGCTGGAGGAGCTCGACGTATACAGGCAGGAGCTTCTCGAGCAGGGAGATGGGGTCGACGGACTGGTTGCGGTCGGCCTTACCGAGAGCAAGGAAGGAGACAGGACCAACAAGGACAGGGCGAGTGGTGATGCCAGCCTCCTTGGCCTCCTTGAACTCGCGGACAGGCTTGGGGTCAGAGGCAAGCTTGAAGGTCTGGCCATCCTGGAAGGTGGGCTTGACGTAGTGGTAGTTGGAGTCAAACCACTTGACCATTTCCTGCAATGCGTTAGTGGTGTTCGAAGTGCATAAGCTTTCGCTCGACTTACCAGACTGGGAACGTCGACACCGTCCTTCTGGTGACCACGGCCCATGGCGAAGTACTCATCGAGAGGAGACAGGTTAGCGCTGGAGTAACGCTCCGGGATAGCCTGCTTTTGTGAGCGGAGTCATGGATGCATCGAATGGCTGACTGCTTACGTTGAACAGCTGAATGTGGTCGAGGAGATGGTCGTAGAAAGCGAAGTCGTTGCTGGGGATGATTTCGACACCAGCATCCTTCTGGATCTTCCAGTGCTCCAGCCTCAGGCGGCTGGCCTCCTTGACGAGGTCCTCCTGCGAGAGCTTGCCAGCCCAGTAGGCCTCATTGGCCTTCTTGAGCTCACGGTCCGCACCCATGCGGGGGAAACCGAGAACTGATGATTGAACCATTGTGATGTGTGACTCTTAAGCAAAGGAACAAAAGAGTATGAGAAAGAAAAAAGATAGGGACTCTCAAACTACAATGGAAGAGTGAGAGAGTATGAGAGGGGTGAGAGACAATAGGAGAGGGCGGGATGGTGTGCTTTTGAATTCTTTTCTGGCTCCTGCATGGCGGGGTCGCTCTAGGCTACTTTGCTCTCACCGCCCTCACAGCGCTAAGCAATGAAAGACGCGATGATCCTCTACTAACCGAATTATTTTCGCTGTACGCGATACCAATCTCGAGTCCACTCGCTGTGGAGCGCTGTGCCCTCTGCGATTTGTCGTGACGTTGTCCGATGGAGTTGCTGGAAGGTCTTCAACGAGGGCAACGTTGCTCTTCGACTTTCTGCCAGTCCAGCAGCTCTCCACACTGGCCGAAGACCGGAGGGGTAGCGCACTGATCTTTTCTGTGCCCGTCGATGCAATTACAACCGCATTCGGGGGTCCTTGCGCGCGTGAGGCCAGCGACACAGACCCAATTACTCAGTCAAAGAGACACAAGCTTTCCGATCCATGTCCGTCCATTTGCCTTGAAATCTACACGTTGCTTTCGTGAAGGTGCACGCTCGACTCGTGCATGCGCCGCTGTGTAGTGGACCCTGTTGATCATGACGAACCTCGTTGAGACACTAGCAGGGCATCGTGAGGCAAAACACCAACTTTGCTAGACTGGAGTCAAGCCGCTCTCGTGTACTGCTGCATCAGGTTGGCACGCCCGAGTTTTGTAGTCTCATTTCGAGGAGCTCGGCGGCGACAGCGACGATGCAACGGCGAAATTCCGTTCGGACAGCTTCCAGATGCTCCACAATAGCTCCCCGCATCGTACATAAGAGCTCGAAGCCAGCCCCTCCCTCGATGTAGGAACGTTACTCATTTACACTCCAAGCGATACCGTTCAAGATGTCCAGGCCTCAGCATACTCGAACCGCCTCAACAAACCTGGGCAGCGGCTCCAGCCAGCGTATCCTTGATGGAAAGGTTGCACTTGTGACGGGAGCATCGAGGGGTACGGCCATCACTGCTCCGTGGAGAGTCTCGAGCTTTCGCTGATCGTTTCAGGCATCGGTGTGGAGATCGCGCGCAATCTGGCCAGCAAAGGTGCCAACATCGTCCTGAACTACACCTCAGACTCGTCTGCACAGACTGCCGAAGACCTCGCGAGCGAGCTACAAGCCGAGTATGGCATCAAGGCCATCGCTGTACAAGCCAACATGGGCTCGGAGACCGGACCAAAGCACATTGTCGAGGTAGCGCTTAACAACTTCAAGCACCCGAAGACTGGCAAATTCCAGCTCGACATCATCATCAACAACGCGGGCGTAGCTGGGAACAACTTTGTGGAAAACGTAGATGCGGCAGACTTTGCGAGACAATACAACGTCAATGTCAGAGGGCCCTTGCTGCTCCTGCAAGCTGCCATACCTTACCTCCCAAATGATCGCTCTGGTCGTATCGTCAATCTGTCGTCAGTCAGCGCTTCATTGGGATACAAGGGTCAGTCGATCTACGGAGGAACCAAGGCTGCACTTGAAGCCATGACAAGGACTTGGGCTCGCGAACTGGCTGAGCGCGCGACTGTAAACGCCATCAACCCCGGCCCAGTCGCAACGGACATGTACTGGGGTAACGACGAGAAGTTCATTGCTCAGAACAAGCCTTTTATCGAGACCACCCCGCTCGCAGCACCGAGGAAAGGCATCGACGAGGACCGGATTTACGAAGCTTCACAAGGTGCTGGAGGACGGCCAGCGTATAGTGAGGAAGTTGCCGGCATTGTGGGCATGCTGTGCTTGCCAGAGGCTGGTTGGACAACTGGTAGCGTCATCTGCGCGAACGGTGGCATGAAGTTCAGTTTCTAAATGCAGTGCGTGACTCTCAGACACCGAACGAATCTTACAACATTTGATCGCCCCGCTGCCGCCGTCATCCTTTAGAACGCGACTGTGGTTGGCAAATCCATGCCAACATAATGCGTTTCTACTACGCCGAAGTATAAGACACGCGAGACCTACAGCAAGACTTAATATAAGAACATACATCACAATTACAGTTTGCGAAGCCGAGACATCTGTCGCGTGGATGCATGGTGCTTGATCGTTTTCGTGGGGGCTGCTATGCCGTGCACGTGCTTTTAGTGGATGTTGTCATACCACCGAATCCACCCCCAACCCCCTCCCTTTCATCTCAATTTTGAAGCAGACGAAAGGCAGTGCACCTCTCAAAAGTTGACAAACATATCCAGAGATAACATTCAAGATGACTGGTGCGCATCCAGGCCTTCAATTCGGCCCTCAATCTCGTTCACATGTTCGCAAGTGCGCAAGCCACCAAGTGGTTGCTGGGGTGATGTTGTATTTGTCCAAGGCATTGCCCGCGCCGAAATTGCCTAGCCTTCGCTGCGCATTCCAGTACTTTCCCGGTCCGGCGATATGACATGCCTTGATTGGACGGCCGGAGCACCGTTGAGCAGAGATCAGGCGCCATGGTAGTGTGTTGCGCAAGCAGGCGTGCGCGCAGGCTGGGAGGCCGTCTGGCCCCTCTGTTTACGAACGGCTCATCCGTTACCAGCCATCTTTGACGGACCCGTGCATGAACTGCAGATCCGAGCAGACCCCTCAACTTCCACTTGCTACAACGGCCCAAGCACTATCGTCAAACATTCTGTACTACGCTACCTTGCTCTACCCCACAGTATTGTCCATGGGGCGCCTCAAACAATCATCGAGGTGAACGTCCTCAGCAGCGCACTCAAGTCAACACCACGTTGCGCGCTCAATCATGGCGGGCTCTGCCACCGGGCCTAAGTGGTCCTTCGTACTGCAACTCCCACTCATGCTACCTGTTGTCGCCGCTCAGATGCCATACAACCCCACTCGGCTACTTTATAGCGATAACAACGTCTACGTATTCCAACCATCTTCCAAGTCGTCCACACAGTTCCAGCTAGGCTCCATCGATGTTTCGACAAAGATACACGCCGCCAGCCCATCATACACGACGCTGTATCCAACTCTACCTTTCTTGGACGACAAAAGCTCACGCGCTTTCACGCCGGTCCTCGACGATAACGGAAATCTTACCGTTTATACTGGGGATTGCTCTCAGGGCGCAACTGGAGGCGAGGTCTGGACTTTCAGTCCAGCTGCAGACGATCGACAGAAGAGCTGGTTTCAGCAGGATGTGACAGTCGCAAATGACAAGCACACATCTATGACAGGCGCAAACTATCTCAGCAACGGCGTCTCGTTCTCGAGCATTGTTGGAGGTGATGCTGCGAATACAGGGGCCTTCTTCTTTGGTGGGATGTGCCCATACGTCGAGGAGAGCTCCACCAATGACTGGCAATCATCAGCAAATTACTCGAACCTCATGGTCACCGTTACGCCATCCGCCAACCAAGACAGCGCCCTCTCATATCAAATGGGCGTCTCATCAAGTAGAGGCCCGCCAATACCAGAAGCTGGGTTCTCAATGACTGGTCTACTACCCACGTACTCAAACCGCAGCGATGGATCGCAAACGCAACAACAGAACTTTGTTTTGATAGGTGGACATACCAGCGCTGCCTTTATCAACATGTCTCAAATTGCTCTGTTCTCTCTCCCAGAGCAAGGCTGGACCTTCATTGGCGTTCAACAGCCTGATACAACGCACGCCGACTTAGCAACCCGTGATGCTACCAAAGTCGATCCGCGCTCAGGCCATACTGCTGTATTGTCATCTGACGGACAGCAAATTATTGTCTACGGTGGCTGGGTCGGAGATGTCAACCAAGCAGCTGACCCGAAGCTAGCAATCCTGAATGTTGCAGATGGATATGGTGGCAACGGCAAATGGGAATGGGTCGTTCCAGATAGCTCCTCAAGTAGTGGTCCTTCAGACGGATCCAGTCTCTACGGTCACGGGGCAGTCATGCTGCCGGGTGGCGTAATGATGATAACAGGCGGCTACTCCATCCCACCATCCGGATCGCGACGTCGACGGGCCACTCCAGCGGCAAACACCGAGACGTACTTCCTCAACGTTACTTCGAAATCGTGGATGAACGACTACAGTCCACCCTCCGGACATCTGGATTCCGATCCGACACAGACTGGTCCACTGTCAAGCCCTGGCCAAAAAGCAGGGCTGGGTGTCGGGATTGGAGTTGGGATGGCCGCTGTATGTGGCTTGTTTGCTTTCTATATATGGTACACAAGACGGCTGCAAAAGCAACGCGACCTCAGGGAGAAGCAGTTGCAGGACCTCTCATTCACAGCTCACAGGTACAACATTGACGACTACTCCCCTAGATTCGACGGCCGAGGAGGCCACGGGGATGCGATGGATTATTACGCTGGCCAGAATGGGTCTTACTACTTTCCGCCGGGTGAACAGGGAGGCCAAGGTTGGAAGAGCGCTCATGGACAAGACGTTGAAAGAACAGGGCTCCTTCTTGAGATACCGAGTCCCACTCGTGGGTTACGACGTAGTGTAAGCGGGAGACCTGTGTATGCAATGGGTGTGACTCGAGGTCCAGGGCAAATTCATCCAATTGACGAGCTGGAGGAAGATGAAGATGAAGCTGACAAGACTACTGACAAAACTCCTTTGACTGTAGGCCATGAAATGCGTGAGCGAGTCGATCATGGCCCCTCAGTGTTTGACCATGCGCCGCAACTTGATCCTTTCCACGACACTCAACATACCAACAGGACCAAAAAGACGACAGTGCGTTCGGCGTCATCATCGCCTGTGCTCGAGGATGTGAGAGATCATGAACACCCGACGACTGAATGGCCCGGGCCTAGTGAAGCTGCAAATCGCCTTTCGAATACAGTCTCTACTGGGCGCCTCTCACCGGACAAAGCATCTTCAGACGAACGTACCAATTCCAATCTCAGCGAAAAAAGTACGCGGTCAAACTTGTCATGGACATCTTCGCACGGCAGTCTTGCCAGAAGTGCATCTTTACGTGCCATGAACATGGCCAATAGTAGCCAAGTCAACCCGTTCCGATCTCCAGATGCTAGCCCAACCCACGATCGACCACGCAGATATAGCGAAAGCAGCAGAAAGACACCAGCAGATCCACGGACACAGTCTTTTAGCAGCGTGCGTAGCAACGGCCATCCGGACATCGAATCGTTCAGGACCGCACATTCTTCCTTTGCGCATCTTCAAGCTGAAGGAGAGGCTTTGCTTGGCGGTAATCCAGAGCAAGTCCGTCCAAGTACATCATCAACCTCAAACGGATCGAACTCGCATACGTTTGGAGAAACTGAAGGAAGCAATAGTCGTGCTGCAACAGCCACGCCTGCGACTTCGCATGCGTTGGACAGGTCACGCCCAGGAAGCCGAGACGCAAGGAAGAGTTGGTTAGGCAGCGTACGGAGAGTGCTTCGCAGGTCGACCTCAGGTGCCGATCGGACTCGATCTCTCACCAACACTGTGTCATATCACGAGCCATATACAGATAATCCTGTCTCTTCCGCTGAAGTTTCAGCAATCGATAAGCGAAAATCATTCCCATCAAATCAACCACCACGAAGGGCAGCATCTGACGCGACATTTTGGAAGAGCAGAAGAGGCCAACACGATTGGGAGGAAGAGCTCGAGAGCAGGTGGGCCCGTAATAGCGGTGATGATTGGGGCGCCCCCGAAGACATTGTTCGTGCCGAGAGGGATCGCCTGCGACAGGAATGGCGCGAGAGAGGCAATTTGCTTGTCAACCTGACGTCTGACGATGAGCTACCTACACCACGCACGCCAATAGCACCGAATGAGCTGGGTGTACCGAGTGTTGACCAACGGCCCTGCACTCCTGCTGACGAGGGTGACTGGGACGTTGAGGCTGCCGTTGAACGCCGTGTTGTCCAGGTCATGTTCACCGTACCAAAATCGAAGCTTCGCGTCGTCAACGCCGATCCTGATGGGTCCAGCATTCTCTCATTGCCTCGCGAAAACTCGAAGGAGGGCGAGGATTTCTTGAAAGGGGACACAGGTGGCTCTCCCAGTCGGGTAAGGGATCTCGCCGGCAAGTTCGAGCAGATGTCGTCCCCTCGAATGACGCCTCGTGCCAGCCCGGTACCAAGCCCCTCGCCCAGCGTTAGAAGCATGAAGATCAGGGCAAGAAGAAGTTCAGCGTCTTTGGATGCGCAGGGTGTTGGTCACGGGGGCCCGAGCAGACCTCTGACAGACCTCAAGGCGAAAGATAATATTGTCGAGGAATGAGCTCGAGCTGTAGACGCTTGAAAGTTGTTTAAAGGTGTATATGTACTAGATTGGGAGCTTCTGGCCCGGACGGTCACTTTACGATGTTAATGATTTAGCGTGCGGCACGGCGTTCAATTGATGATTTCGGTTCTGGTCACATCAAGATCTTTTCGACGTTGCGTTGTTCAAGGTACATAGAAGCACATTCACAATGATTTCCCCCGACTATCGAAGAGAGGTGATGTACTCAGCTATCGCGTAGGTTGTTAGATATTTGTCGGTCAATACAGGCTTCGTCAACTAGCTCCTTAACTTTGCTGCTGCTCCTACTACCAGTACCCATACGTGCTGCATCATCATGCGCCCCTGTTTACTCCTACATGACACTGCAGGCCATAGCAGCGACAAGTTGGCCAACAGCTAGGCCAGTACCGACAACACCCAACGTCGTTGTTCCGCGTCCGTGAACCCAGCTCCTCTGATCCAATTTGCGCCGCTGCCGGAGGACAATTGCGTCGTGCTGGCGCTGCAATTTTTCCATTTCAGACTCAAGCTCAGCGTATACAGGGTTAGAGGCATCGGCTTCTTTATTTGTCGAGCTACTCAAGGGCTCAGGCGGTCTTCTAAGCTCAGTGGATGAGTGTACCGAGGATGGAGCGCCAGGCCCACGATCTCTTGACCGCAACCTATCTCGATACTTCTGCATAGCATGTTCAAAATCTTGGTTCTCCTGATCAATGCGCTTCTCCCACGCCAGCTGTGTCTCAGCATGCGTCGCTTGCAATGATACAAGCGCTGCCGCCATCTCCTGCGTAGAACTGTGCGTCGCGCCTTTCATCGCCTCGAATGACGCGAGTGAGCTCTCGTACACAATCTTTCCGGCTGCTGTTTGGTGAAGCCGACAGCCATGACGACTAAGCTCTTTTTGAAAGGCAAGGTCCAGCCGCAAATCCTTCTGGACGAGGTGCCTTACAATATTATAAGGATCCACCTCAGCTGCAGACACAGGGACCAGCCTACCACCGGAAGCCAGTATGTTTCCTTGGAGTTTGGTTTTCAGTTGCGCCTGGCGATCCTGTGCTTTTTCTATCTCATTGGTCGCGACTCGATTCCACATCGTTGTCGCTACAACGGTCCCGCAGAAAGCGTCCTTTCCGCAGAGTGCCTTGAAAATATCAAGCGTTCGTCGAGTCGAGCTGTGAAAGCGTATGTCGGTTATGCGGTGGAGAAATACGACGCCACTCAATTGGAGCTTCCTATCATACGCAGCGCCTAGCCAATATGCAAGCTCTTGAAACGTCTCTGCGTCCGACCGAAGCGTGTCATTAAAGCTAGGTGTGTCAATCAGGTGGACTGTGCGCCCAAGAATTCGCATAGTATGCACCGAGACCTGCGTGGTACCTGCGGGTTCGGAATTGTCAATCTCGTTCCTCCATGTCACTGAGAATACTTACACGATGCCAGTCCATGACCAATATGCGGAGTTCGATCCTTGGTACAGTTTGCAATGAAGGTGGACTTTCCTGCCCCTGTCGTTCCAAAAATGGCAATGACGACGTCTTCTGGTCTTTGCTGATGGTAAGTCACTGGGATATAAGTATAGCCCACTACATACCTGATTACTTCCAGAGTGTCAAGTTTGACTTCACCGTCTAGGACTCTGTCTCGGATCTCCAACATAACAGCTTCGACAAACGAGCAGCGCAACGATCAATCTGGGTGAAGAGCATGCGCCGTCGCTGCGGGCTACGCCATGCGATGAAGCCTTTATGGTATCAGCGACCATCACTCCTACCCGAAGGTGCTAATATCTGCGCCGACGATACCAACTATGATGCTTTCGCCAGGGTGTGCATAATGGCTTGGACGTATGCACCTCGCCTCACATGTGCATCCAATCATAAACGCACACGTCCGCAGGATCTATCCGGTCAACATCGACCGCATGGCCACATAGATTCGTCCAAGGTCTCGGAAAAATGATGGCTCACCAATGCCAAGATATGGTCTCGACATGACTTAGTCTTGTTGTCAAAACTCCGGTCGCAACTTCAAGGGAAAGCACTCGGAGCCGTCCTTGAATTCTTCGTACACCATGATGTCTGAACGTGAGCATGGTTCCAATGTGATTAGCCAAAGTTCAAACGACTTGCCTCCAGTGCAGGAAAATCACCCGCGCAGTGTCTCGGTGCCCTTGTTGCAACCAGAGTGTACAAGCTTGCAGCCATTACCCTCACAGTAGGTAGAGGGTATTGCAAGGTCGTTTCAACGCTAATTCAACGCCAAAGAGGGATCGGCATACTCGTGCTGGGACTCACGGGAGCTGGGAAGAGTACATTTATCTCCCAGGTCACCCAACAACAGCTCAACATTGGGTATTCTTTAGGATCGTGTAAGTGGTATCGAAACATTCAATCTTGTACTGACTATCAGGGCAGGTACCACTACAGTTCACGGCTATCGCTATCTACATCCTAATGGTCAGGAAGTCTGGCTCATTGACACACCGGGGTTTGACGACACGAACAAAGCAAATGCTCAAGTACTTGGTGAAATCGCATCATTTTTGTGTACTCATTGCAGCAATGATAAATTAGCTATTGGGGGGCTGTTATATGTTCACAGGATCAACGATATCCGTATGTCGAACGCATCTCTCCGCAGTCTGAGGGTCTTCGAAGCTTTGTGCGGAGAATCTAGCTTCGGGAGTGTTACGGTAGTCACGACCATGTGGGACATGTTACAGAGCCAGGAGGCTCTGCAATTGGCTGAGAGAAGGGAAGCGACTCTTCAAAGCCGGCCTGATTTCTTTGGGCGGTTGATGCAAGGCGGCGCACAATACGCAAGACACAAAGACACGCGAATAAGCGGTATCGAGATCATCGAGAAACTTGTTTACCAGGACAAACGAATTACTATTGCGGTACAAGAAGAGTTGGGGCGGGATTTAGCAACAGCATTGGTGGACACCACGGTAGGCAGGTACCTTGCAGGAGATCTGAGGGACATGCGCAAGAGGTACGAATCAAGAATTGCTCAATTGCAAGCATACAACGACGAATCCGGGGAAACATGCGACGGATTAGTATCGGTTGTGCAGAAGGAGAAGGAACTCATGCTGAATTTTGAGTCGGAGATTGATTATCTCCATGTCACTTTCGAGACACTGAGAAACGAACGCGGGATGAAGCTAGTCGAAGAACGAAGGATTGTTGCGGAGGACGTACCAGAAACCTCATCCTTCAATGATCAAGCGATCAATAAAAGTACAGAAAACACAACGCAGAACAACGATCAGTACATCCCTCCACCCCATGCATTAGCGCAGCCCGAGACCTATGGTGCGGCGGATCAGTATGGATTGGATCAAGGAAAAGCCACAGTTCGAGAGAAGAGGAATAAGTCAAAGAAAGCCTCGACATGGGAGGACCTCCTCCGCGCCACCATGCCATCCCACGACCCTAGGAAGGTGATGTTCCACGAAAGACGTCGGTCAAAATCAGAAGATCGCGCTCCTGGAGCATATCATTCCAAGAAAGCATTGCAATTTCGAGACAAAGGGCCCGAATCAAAGTTAGAGGACGCTCAGTATTCAGCGCATACTACCATGCATACTACAATGTATAGGGGACGGCAGGCAGTGGAGCCGGATCGTACTGACCAGATGACTCCTGCCGGGAGCGAGCATCAGCAAGTGCTTGAAAGCGAGACCTGGCGAGGACATCAACAGATGGTCTTTGGCGAGATCAGATCGTCGTCTCCAGAAGCTTTCATGGCCCCGAATGTGTTGCAAGTCGCGATCAGCTGGGACCAAAGTGGCCTCAGACGCAGCTATCCACATAATCCGGGTACCAGCAGCATCCACTTTGTGCAGAATCGACCATAGGAAACGAATAATATGTCACTGCCTCTATAACCGTCAATCTTAAAGCAACCGACAGAGTGCTAGTCGATTGGCCCAACTGAACGCAGTGATCGAATCCCAATCAGTCTGAACAGCTTTCAGACCATCTAGCGTGAATCCAGACTTCGGCGCTCTTCGACAATCGAAGCTGAGCCTCACATTTCCGGTGAATGCCTTGCACAACAAGCCCGTTCATTCAAGGCAACCCGGAAATGCAGTCGGTACATGCAAGATGTGTTGTACCAATCGTGCCACCTTATCGCTTGCATGTTCATGCACAACAAAGTGGGGCGGCGTGCCAGCCTATACGACCCTACATAGCGTAGCGAGCGCATGCCAGCACGAGCGTCTGGGACCTTGTATCCTACATCTCTGCCCAACGTAGCCCCTGTGTTTTGCTTGTTTCCACCCAGGATCAGACAGGCAGGCAGCTCTATTGATGAGACTTGACACAGGGCTCGCAAATTGACACTGTATCAGCGAAGCCGGCAACTGCTATGGCAGACTTGACATGTTCGACACGACCACGCACTGATAGCATTCTTTCCACCGCGGAACCACCATGTCTGACGTGAGTGATTTAATATGTTGGACCATTGCACTCCCACTCTCTGACACGATTCACCAGTCCCGACGACATCATCATTGCAGTGATGGGGATCACAGGCTGCGGGAAGACCAGCTTCATTAACCTCTTTTCGGATCACAAGCTGCTGGTTGGCCACGAGCTAGACTCTTGTAAGCTGCCGATAGCATTGTCATGAAACGACGCACTGACTTCGCTTGTGGAGGCACTCAGGATGTTGAGGTCGTGCCGTGTAGCTTTGGAGACGGCTTGAAGATCTACCTGGTCGATACTCCCGGATTCGACGACACGGAACGCACAGATACGGAGATACTCTTGCACATCTCCGGGTGGCTATCATCAGCATACACAGCCAAGCTCAAGCTCTCGGGCATCATCTACCTGCACCGCATACCGGACGTGCGCGTGGGCGGGTCGGGCGTCAAGAACCTCAAGATGTTCCGGGGGCTCTGCGGCGAAGACAACCTCGGAAGCGTCGTCCTCGCCACCACAATGTGGGATTCGGTCGCGCACAACATGTCCGTGGGCGAGGCGCGCGAAACGCAGCTGAAAGAGGAACCCAATCTGTGGGGCAAGATGATCGAGCACGGCAGCATGGTGATGCGGCACGACCGGGGCCAAACCTCGGGCATGGAGATTCTCCTATATCTCATCGGGCGCAAAGAAAAAATCACCCTCGCTATACAGAAGGAGCTCAACGATGAGAAGAAGCCGCTCAACGACACGGGTGCCGGTGCCGCCCTAGTGACAGAGATTGAGCGCCTGAGGGACATGTACGAGCGCAAGATCCTCGAGCTGGAGACGCGACTGTGCAAGGAGTGGGACGAGAACCGCGACGCGCTGAGGGCGGATTTCGAGCAGAAGCTGCGTAAGCAGCGTGAGGATGCTGCGAAACTGCAAGCCACAGCTGATGACATTGTCGCCAACGAGCGCAGGCGGATTGAGGAGTTAGTTCTTGCTCAGGAGAAGATGCGGCTGGCGCAGGAGAGGACGACGAAGGAACAGCAGGAGGATTTCGAGAGGAGGTTGGCGATGCAGGTCGAGGAGGAGAGGGCGAGGATGAGGGCGAAGTATATCAGGGCGTTGCATGATAGGTCGTGTGCGGTGATGTGAAGAAGGGGGTGTGTATGTGCAACGGCACTTGGATGTTAGAGTCGTGCTGGCCCATTCAGGGAAGGAACGGGACTGTCACGGGGGCGTACTGTAAAGCAAAATGTGCAATACAGCATAGACGAGCCTGGCATCCTGACAAAATTAAAGATCATCTTGAGACTATGAACATACCAGGGAAATCCACGAAAGCCCATCCGCCTGGTGTGCGGTGCACTATATGCAGACTCTTGAAGTTTGATGACGGTGTGTTGCCATACGTCCAACGTCAGTTGTTGGATTGTGAAATGGTTGTGGTGAGTGCTCTGGAAGGCGGGAATGATGGTACCATACTCATGTCAACTTTCGTGCTGCAATGCAGGCTGGAGGGCTTCACACAACGGGCAAGGGTGGAACAGAGCCACGTGCAGCTGATGGCGAGCAAACAAGTCGAGTAGTCCGTTTACCATACGCGACAACACAGACGGGGTGAGTCTACAGGTCAGCAATGCGGTACCTGATCTCCTGTGCTCCGATCAGCGCACGGTGAGGCGCATCTGAGGCTATGCATTTATCACGCCGGCCGATAAGAGGACCAAGCTGGAAGTGCCTGCTCCCTGACTCGACACGAACGAAGCCTGCGCGTACCTGAGGCGCAGAAAGTCCGCCGTGGGTTTCCGGGCAATGCGATACTCAGTCGTCGTCACCTTCACTGCTATCGGTGCCTGGTCATTCGTGCAACGGCCGGTCATCTGGCATCAGCAACACGACGCTGCGTCAGTCTTACAAGCGCTGTCATGTAGCAAGATCAGCCTTGCCGCGTGACGTTTGCCTCACATTCGGTCATCGGTGTGCGTTCCTTGCATGCGTTCTCACCAGCGAACCAAGAACGTGCCTCTGAGCGCATATGTTGACGTAGAATACCAGCTTCATGCGTGGGGATAGACGCGCGCTCTGCGGTCATACGCAACACCAAGGGATTCGAGGCTGACGGTCTGACTAGGAGGCGCGCACGGCAAGGCGTTATGTCGGTCCTACTTGTCATAGCCGCTGTGGAGTTGCGCCACGTGCGCATGCGCAACACTGCTTCCTGCCGTCTCTAATGTCACCTTGTGGTCCTTTTCGCAATAGCTCTTGCGGTAGCAAGTATGCGAATTGACGTGACAACGGCCCGCGCTTCGAACTGCATTGAAGGCACGGCTCAAGATCGTGATTGGGGCAGTTAGGTTCATTTTGGCCGGGGAGTTTGATTAGTCCGGGCGGAGTGTTGCTGCACGAAATCAAGATGACCAGTCTCTTCAGGCTAAGTTCCATATCTGCCGCGAAGATGATTGTCTGTGGAATTAAAACCTAATAGGGTTGACAACCGCGTTCGCGGCTTGTCACTGCAATTGGATTGGTGCAATCGGCGGGAATCTTTTCCGACAATATCGTCATGAACCTTTGTGCTGATTCTTGAGGTAGCAAGTGACAGCCATGAGTCGCGTCTGCCGCATGTAGGATGACGGACAATTGTCTTGCGCAAGGTGCTGCGGAGCGGGAGATGTGCAGGCTATGCAGGTCCCAGATCGTCGGCGCTTCGATGAGTTGGTGTTGTGTCGCCTTCGATTCGTCTCAATCAAACGCCGCGGTGTGCGATCAGCTTAGTCGACATTGTGGACGGCGGCGCTTTTGGAAATGCGGCGTTGGGGAGACGGTCCAAGGCGCCTACATGGACCTGCACTGCACGCAGGTTCATGTTGTAACATGCAGGATTCTTCCCAAAAGCAGGTTCGAACAAGACACGTGATGCTAGTTCTGCGATCGAGATCTGAAGACTCAAACAGAAGGAAAGAACGATTCAGGCATCCTGAACGATCAACCAGAAAGGTAATATGCGCGGGGAGCGGAGCTGCGCGAGACAGCGGTGGACATGTGCGCAATCGGCACCATACGTCCGTTGTACACCCCGGCGCTTATCATATGCAGAGTTGGTGGACATTTGCAAGAACGCCAGCGCTTGGGTTACCGCTTCCAGGCACACATGTGACATCGCTGCCCATTACCGGACGACAGCAGACACGCGGCTCCGTACGGGATCGAGTTGAGGCACCTCAACAATGTCTGGAGCATGGCTGAGAGATGGAGAAACGGCGTGCCGATGCATCGGCAGAATAACGCCTACGGCGGTGAAATCACCGCAAATACTGGGTCCAGTGTGGTAATGGGATGATAGCGACGTGACTGTGCCACAGCCATCATGGGAGGACATGTTGTGGCGAACTTACTCAAAATAGGCCAGCCAAGAGTAGATGGGTCGGCGAGATTGTAAGGTTGTAGAGACAGGGGAGGTTGGACCGACCTCGTGGTGATTGTGCGACCAGGCTATGAACGTGCAGGTCGCATTCGGCGGTATATTCAGATACGAACGCAGGCGGAGTATGACGCGGTGGGTCGCTGTTTGTAGTCGCTTTGCGACCGATAGGAGCAGTTTCGGGACAGTCCAAATTGGTAAGCGTTTGTGCGAGTCCAACGTCGCTCCTTTGAATTGTGATGCGCCATGGAAGATGTCTACAAGCGATAAATGCGCTCTAGTTTGTTGCAAACTGTGCCGCAATCCACGACAGACCGGCGGTATGGCCCCGACAATGAGCATGGCTGTTACTTGTCCGCCATCGCTGCATCCAATTTCCTGGAAGATGCACCCGAAAGATGAAAGTTGGCAGCCTTTACAAGCTTTCAAGTCTGTGGTGAATGCTTCTGAGTTCTGAGGCTGAATGCGAAGTGAGTTGTTGGTGCTTCTTGTCACAATCAGATGATGCAGGACAACGTAGAGTGAGTCGTTGCATATACTTTCTCAGTGTAGACCACAGCGATGCGAGAAGCAGTTTTCAGTATTCCAGGTTGGCTGGTATACCGAGATCACGGACTGATGGCGGAGGCTTGAGACCGAAAGCGGCCTTTTTGGGCAAGTGGCCAAACTCGTTTGAGACACGAGAAGCGGAACTAAGCGTTGAAAATAATAAACGCGTGGGTCCGCGTTTAAAGGGCAACGGCAGGCTGTCATGGTCGCTAGCCAGATGGGGAGCGGTAGGATTCTAGGCGAGCATAAGCGCACGAATCCTGTAGCCGGGCGATGCTCAGTGCGGCATGGTTGATATTTGTTGTTCAGCAAGGGATGAAGTTGCACTCGATGAATACCGGCACAGCGGGGGCGCAGTGCCAACGCGTACCAGTGGTTTGTCTGATCGCTAACGGGAGCGGAACGGGGCGCACGTTCAAGAAACACACTGCTGGATTATGGCGAGACGACATGTGTCTGCGGCCAAAGGCCACGGAGTGAGATGCAGCAGGCTCACAACACAAAGTGGCCGAGATGCAACCGCGGATATCATGGCAACGGTGTGCTCGTCAGCCGATGCATGGCGACGAAAGGGGCGACAAGGCGCATTGGGTTCTGGCAAGAATGCGCAGAAGCGTGACCGATCAGGGAGCGCCTGACGGTGAGCAAGGCCGGAATTCGACAGGGCACGGCCAGGCTGCTAGAGTGGCCAGTTTAGCCGACCAAAACGGCGGCTCGCCGAAGGCATGTTGGGCACGCTGGCGCTGGTGCTGGACAGGCTCGGGACGGTGAGATGCGGGCCGGGCAGCCAGCAGTGAAACGACCGCTGCGCGCACTACAGACGATGCTGCAGGCTGATGGGGGCACGTGAGGGAAGGCCGGCGAGGTGCAGACAGGCCGAGGAATGCGAGGCGGGCAGAATGGCAGTGCCGCAGAGCAACAGCGCAGCAGAGCAGCAGAGCAGCAGAGCAGCAGAGCAACAGTGCAGCAGTCGCAGCAGTGCAGCGGCTGGGGGTCTGGAGGGGAGAGTCAAGCCAAAGGGCCGACCAGCCAGGCGACAGCGACGCCGACGGCCACAGCCAGGGCGTGGGAGGGTGCGGCGCGGCACTGATTAATGAAACATGGGCGAGGCCCAGGGTGCCTTCTTGTTTGGTGCTGGTGGTGACACCCAGACAGGCATGGGAGGCGGTTAGCAGGAGGCAGTGCCGAGCGCGGTCCTGGTCGACGCGAGCGGGCGATACGCAGGAACAGCCATGACGTCCCGTGCAGCCAGTCGCGGGCGCGCGCTGGCCGAGGCATGCGCGGCGAGGCACAGCGGCGGCGGCGGCGGTGGGTGGTGGGCGCTGCGCTGCGCTGCGCTGAGCTGAGGCAGCGGCAGCGGCAGCGGCAGCAGCAGCAGCAGCAGCAGCAGCAGCAGCACCAGCACCAGCACCAGCACCGGCACCAGCACCAGCAGCGGTGGGCGCTGGGCGGCGCGCCTACAGGACTGCACGGCGCGGCTGGCGCAACGATACGAGAGCGCCCGCGACACAGCCTCGAGCCTTGAGCCGTGAGCCCTGAGCCCTGAGCCGTGCGCGTTGGGCCCTGGCGCTGGCCCCGGCGCGCTGCGCTCTGCACGCACACCTCGGCGGCGGCCTCTGCGGGCGGCGGCCAATGGCTGACAGCGCTCCGCGCCGGCTGGCGGCGCTAACGCTGTCTGGCCGATCAGCTTGGCATGCCGTGACGCCGGGAGACGCTCGGGGGGCCTGTTGCGCCGTGCCATCCATGCGCGCCGCTCGAGGTATCCCCCCTCCACCACACCCAGCGACGGCCGTTAGGGCTGTAGACGCGACTTTTTCGCCCAAAAACGTGGTTGGGAGCTCCAATGCAGGGGCGGGTGCGTGGCCGTCGAAGGAACCGCGCTTTTAGCTCGTCTATGCTGCGTTCTGTCGTCGTTCGCCCGAGCGGTCGTGTGGGACAAGCGCGCATGGGCGGCCCACCGCGCCCAATCACGCCGCGCGACCGGGGTGCGCCATCTGTGCTCCAGAGCAAGCCAAAGGAACAGCCGCCTTCGTGATCTCTGCCCCATCCGCTGCCAGCTGCGCCTGCGTCGGGACGCCCCTCCCTCCAGGGCACCGCTCCTCCGACTCTGCTGTCTTATACACTGCTCTCGCCGCTGCGGGTGGCTCTGCTCCCGATTGGCATCGCCGCCGTCACCAAACCCACCCCGCATTGACTCGACCACCCATGGCACCTGCGCCCTCTGCCTGACTGTCGCTGCCCGCCAGCTCTGTTTTGCTTGCTGCCCTGCCCGCTCGCTGCCTCCGCCCGAGAAGCCACCAGCTGCACGCCTGAGCGTCGTCAGACAGCTGCGTCGCCAGTCCGCCCGCCTCCCATTGCGACGCCAGCTGTAAGCGCGAAAGCCGCCTCTTGCGTCGTGGAACCGCACCCCATCAGCTCATCGTATCACCGCCTGTCCCGTCCCTTCGGTCTCAGACGCCATTGCAGCGCTGCATGACTGAGCAGAGCACAACAAGCCTGCCTTCTGCAAACCACCCTCGGCCCCAGCAGCTCCCCCAGCTCGCCTCTTTGAACCCTTCTTGTCCAACTCTGCGCGTGGCCTGCTAGCAAGCTGCCTGGCCTCTTGTTCCCGCCTTGAAACCACCCCTGCACCGCCGCCCAAGTCAGTACTATGTCTGCTGTGCTGCACATGCCCGTCACCAACACTGCACCATTCATGCTCAAAGACAAGCTTGGGGACCCATTTGCGCCTGCTTTTACTGCAGTCAATGGACGACCATCGCCATCCTCGACACACACATCGACTGGCCCGCACGGCGGCACGGCCTGGAGCTCTGCGCCACGAGACCACACGTCCCCTCCGGCCAGCCACGCTATCTCGCCCACCATGACCACCAGAGACAGATCTCCAGACAGCCCTTTCAAAAGGAAACGCTCACATTCACCCGAAGACCACCGACCTCGTGCGCCTTCAGGAGAAGGGCCTAAACCTGCCGTGCTCTCACCCACGGCGCCTTACCCAGAGCAAAAGCCGAGCATAGAGGTCCTCCAGCGCACACTGCCTCCTATTGATCAGCTGCAACCCGAGCGTCGCTGGGCTGCCGCCGATCCAAAAGAGTACCAAGAACACCACCACCACGATTCACGCCCCTTGGAGCCGCCCCACCACATGCCACCGCCGCACATGAGTGATTCCCATGAGTATGAAGATGGCCTCGCAGAACAGAGCACGCTCGATCAACATTCTGACCAGAAGAAGGTTGGACGGAAGCGTCAGTTCGCCAACAGGACTAAGACAGGTTGTGGTACTTGCCGAAAACGCAAGAAGAAGTGTGATGAAGCAAAGCCAAAGTGCAACAACTGCTTACGCGGCAACTTCGAGTGCTTGGGATACGCTAACAAGACCTCGTGGCCCAAGGACGGGGCCTCAAAAGCACCACCAGCACTACAGGCGAAAGAGCGCGTCTCTTCGGCTGAGATACCTGCACGCTACGCGAGGTGTGGTGCCTGCAACCAGGTGCATATCCCACATTGCGAGCCCACTCATAGTTCATATCCAGAGTCCAATGGCACTGACGGCGCTCGGGTGAGACCTGTCAGCGAGGAAGAGCAAGAGCGTAAAACATCGTGAGTTCGAACCTGAATCCACCATTTTGAACCTTCGCACTAACACGCAGCCTGTCAGCACATCGAGTAATTGGACCAAAGCCTGGACTGAATCCCAGCGATATGAGTCGGAGCACCCACCGCCGCCTCCCCCTCCTCAGCGCCAGCACAATCCTCGTGTATATCACCACACGCCTCAGTCTATGAGCCAACCAACCCCAAGCCTTCCTGCAATAGCGGCGCAGCCCACGCAATATGCCCAGCCTCCCCCATCTGCACCACCCCACGAGAGACCTCCGGTCCATGATCATCATGCACCGCGTCCTCCCCCACCCCCTCCTCTGGCAATGGCTCCCATGGCTGCTGCGCCCCCCGCTCCCTCTCCTCCGCGCTATTCGCACCCATCATTACCGCCTAAAAGCGAGAAGGATAAGATGCTGTCTGGAGAGCCGTTCCTTCCATATACCGATGTACTTATTGATGAGCGTACACAATGCTCAGGAGCAGTGTACCGCTTCAACAGTCTCAGCAACGCGGCTGTGCAAATTGCTGCTAGTGAGCGCCAGCGACAGTTCGAGTACATCATCGCGGCTAGATGGATCTACCATCGTCAAGGCGAACACCGAGTCACCGGCCATTTTGGTGGTGGCATCAATGTTGCTATACCATTCCACTGCGACTACGGCTACAACATCTCGATTGGAGATAACGTGGTCATTGGGCCCGGCTCCCAGTTTCTGGACTCGGGAAGAATCGCAATCGGTAGGAATACAAAGATTGGCGCCCGTGTAACCATCTCAACTATCAAAGCACCCTCTGACACTAAAATGCTGAAGGGTAGCAAGGGCACTGAGATTGCCCGGGAGGTCTACATCGGCGAGAACGTCTACATTGGTGATGGGTGCATTATCGAAGCTGGCGTTCGCATCGGCAATAATGCAATTGTTCGAGCCGGATCCGTTGTTGTTCGCGTAAGTTTATTCGTCTTGTTCTGTCAGTACACTTGACAACGGAAGCTGATTACATCAGGACATTCCTGCAGATTGTGTTGCCCTAGGAAATCCGGCCGAAGTCCGACAGGTCAACTGGAAAGATTGATGGTTGTGCGTAGATGGACGGACTTGTCACACCAAACTACAGGCGTAATCTGTAGTTCTGACATTGGGCAAAAGGCACTTTTCATCCGCATCACCCGAGCGCTACTGCGTAGCGCTGGCGTTTAGTGGCGTTCAAGCATTTTCTTTTGGAGGATACCCTGACATTTGTATTTAATTCTGCTTCGCCTTGGTCTGGCGATATTCAAGAGGGGCCCTGGATACGGAGAAAGGTATGGAACCATTTGTTGAAGAGACAACAGCGCGAAGATGCGCTGCAACAACTGGAAATGTGAAAGCGGCCGAAAGCGAGTTGGATTCCACATTTAGTTACTATCAACTGGGCGGAAATCTCTAAGATTTTTTAAATCTTTATCGAATAAAAGCAAGCACCTCTATTTTATCTGAAGTGACGTGAATGAACCTGCATCCAGCGATATTAGGCGAGCCTGGCTCAGGCGATGTCTAGAGCACACCATCACGTGCAGGGTTGCTTAGCGCCAAAAAGTATCCAGACTTCGGACAGCAACTCCAGCATACGCCGAGGGCGCCCATCACCACTCGCTCCACAAGACGCAATGCCACCCCGGGCACCTCTCAACTGGGGCTCATTGCCCCTGCTGCCAACAGCGACGCGCTCGCTCATTCCCTTTGTCCAGCACAATGCCGCCACACCAGCGCTCTCCTACACAAGCACCCGCGGCATCAAATCCACATTCGGCCCCAAGAAAGACCGTTTCGCGCACCGCCACGAAAAGGCTGCCCTCAATTCCACATCAACAGCGGCTTTGGAACGAAAAGCGCACTCGACGCCTTTGCGAACCGGACTTCTGGCCCTCAAACGCGGCATGACCGCCCTGTACGACCCAGAGACAGGGAAGCGCACACCCTGCACCGTGTTGCAGGTTGATCGCAATGAGGTTGTCGCGCTCAAGACGAGGGAGAAGAACGGGTACTGGGCTGTGCAGATTGGCGCAGGGCAGAAGGAGCCCAGGAACGTCACACGGCCGATGCTGGGCCACTTTGCGCAGGCAGGCGTGAGCCCAAAGAGGCACCTGGCGGAGTTCAAGGTCAAAGACGGGAGTGGGCTGGGCTTGAGTGTGGGCGAGACTGTTGGCGCAAATTGGTTTGCGCCTGGGCAATGGGTGGACGTGAGGGGCATCTCGAGGGGTATGGGTTTTGCCGGTGTAAGTCACATTGCGCAGCAGAATGTTGCGAATTCGTTGCAGTAGGGACGATGCTGATGGCCAACTCTAGGGCATGAAACGCCACGGATTCGGCGGTCAACCTGCATCTCACGGTAACTCGCTCACCCACCGCGCCATGGGTTCCGCCGGAGGATCGCAGGGCTCCGGTTCGCGTGTGCTGCCAGGAAAGCGCATGGCCGGAAACATGGGCAACGAGAGCGTCACAGTCAAGAACCTGAAGGTGCTGCAGGTCGACGAGCTGAACGGGTTGATTGTGGTTACGGGCTGTGTGCCCGGCCCCAAGAACCAAATTCTGAAGGTGCAGGATGCGCTCGGGAAACCCTGGCCCAAGGGCCCCATGAGCAACGCGGAGCTGGCGCCGATTGCGGAGGCTGCCGAGCCGGTCGAGGCTGCCACTGCTGCGGCATAGACGTGTAAGCGCACGGTTGAACGGCACTGCGGAGACTTGTAACATACGCCTGCCATCAGCAGGCGCTTTGCCTGCGAAAACAGCAGTAAAGCATGCATTGGGCGGACCAGACGTTGTATAGATCTGTGTATAACATGTAAGAGCTATCAAGCGGACTTTCAAAGCAGCTTGAATCCCACCAACTGGACCGAACATAGCGAGGACCGCAGTGCTGTGAGCAGGTGGGTCCTCCAAATCCACCACCATCTGACTCTTGCATTGAGCATCGCATTGAGGCTGCCTCGTATGCACTACCATCTTCGGTACCGCCCCACATGGCCACCGTACTCGTCCTCGATACAGTCCGCTCCACAACCACCACCCGTATCTCCATCAACAGACTCTACATCGCTGCCCTCGCACTCATCGCTTGTTGACACAACGTCACTCCCCTCTCCTTCATCACTCATCGAAACAACATCGCTCCCTACCGCGTCGCTTCCTTCCCCGTCGGGAATCGAGACACAATCGCTGCCCCCAATGTACCCGTCGAGCGAGATGTAGCCTCCCTCGCTATCACTCGCACTCGCACTCACACTCACACTCCCACTCCCACTCCCAGTCCCGCCCCTCGCTCTTGCCCTCCACCTCCCCCTTCTCCATTCCTGCACATCCGACCGCGCCCCCACCGACCCAACAGACTGGGCATCGCACCCCGAGCTTGAGCTGCGGCCGCGACGCACACTGTCTGTATCGGAGCCCGCGAATCCGCCGGGCGAGCAAGCGGCGCGCCTCCCTCTTGTCAGATGCGAGATGGAGGCTGTGGCTGATGCTGAGGCTGATGCTGAGGCTGAGGCTGAGGCTGAGGCAGACGAGTCGGAGACGGGAGGTCCAGAGAAGCGGCTTCGAAGCCGGCAACGGTGGTGGTGGTGGCGGTGACGAGCAGAGGGCGGCACGTCCCGACACTCGACGTCGGATCCGCGGCACGCGGTGCTGTGCTTGGTCTCTGGGCTCTGGCTCTGGCTCTGGCTCTGGCTCTGGCTCGAAGCGCGGTGCCAATCCTCGACTTCAATGCTGTCTTGCTCCCGTCTTTGTCGGGAAGAGCACCCGTTCCGCCGTTCCGGGGGCTGCATGTGTTCCTCGACGCGACACTGGGGTCGCACTCTGTACTCGGTGTCCGAGGGCGGCCCTTGGTCTGGAGAGTGCGAGCGCGCGGTTATGTATGGGTAAGAAGGGCATGATTGGCGGTCGATGTAGCCCGTTGCCCATCGCCTGCGTCGGGGCGGCGGGCTGGGGGGTTGTGCTTCTGGTGAGGTGTATCTGGTGCGGTTGGACCTGCGTGGTTGGACGTCGGGAGCGTGTCTTGATGTGTGTCTTCTTCTTTGAGGCTGGGGATGGCTGCTGTGGCTTGGGCGGGACTCAGTGCGGTATGCCATGGTATGCGATGGCGGTTCAGCCTCGTGGCCGGTCCGTCGATCCTGGCCACGTGTAGCTGCTGTATTGCACTGCTGAAGGAAATGTCTATTTCGTTTACTCCTACAGATGGCCTTCTGATGTTGTGTAACTAGGTTTTGTCAACCTGTAGGAAGCAATACTGTTTTCACATAGTCGCATGCCTACGTGGCAATCTGCACTAGCCGCATCAGGTCTCATGCATATGCATATATACCTTCCAACTGCGAGACCTTGGGAAAGTAGACCAAAACTGTGGTCGGGTAGGTAATCTCCAACCCGGACGTCATGTTGCGAAGACGACGAGTTCAAGAGAAGATTCCAACTATCACACTTATTCGTGCGTTGAGTCGTACATTAAGTCGTGCATCCGTAGTTCTGGCTGGTCAACCTTGGTACTTTGAAGATGATTAAGAACTCACACAATATTCTGGCTATTGCGTGGGCTTCTTCACCACTGTGTGCACTTCGTTATGTGGGCGCGGGTATTGAACGAGCGGACCAGTCGCACACAGTTGCTTTCGACGCAGGCGTGCCTATCGGGAATGCGGGCTACGTTAGCACTGTTGTCTTAAGCTAACATAGCTGCGACTACAAGACAAGCCTATACTTTGTCGGACGGTCGTCTGCAGTAGTGCAGCCCTAGATTGTCGGTCCTAATAATCTGCAATCTGCCCTTGCGTATTCGGTCCAGACACCCGCGCTGACACCTGCACACGTTTAAGAGCTTCATCCATTAATGCAGAAATGGAAGATATCATCCTATCCACCCAAGGCGAACGAGTGAGCGAACCCCCACAGCAGAAGGGGACAGGCACTGGGACATACAAGTGATATGCGCACCTGTATTCGCTTCCGTCTGGGGTTTGACGATTCGCAGACCTCGAACTTGAGACTGAGCTCATATACAATATCAACGAGGCGGGAACTGTCCTTGGGAGCGCCAAGTTTAATTGTCCTTCCTCCCGCGAGAAGTCATTGGCAGAGCCGCATTATGACCAGTCGGTCAAGTGCCATTTACGTCTACTTACCTACCAGAGATACAAGCTCGAGGTTCATCATTGCTTACGTTCCTGACGTCCCACAAGGTGTACGAAGTCGGATCTTCAGCCACACGGCGTTCCAAGGAGGCCCTTGCTTCTGAACAGGTGTATGTTGAATGCTCCCTTATGGTTCTTCATGGCCATCCTTGCACTCAAAACTCCAGAAAGCATGTCTGCTGTCTGGCTATCGCTTGAGTCTCCTCGATGCGTGTAATTGTGCCACGTAAGTGCTCTCGAGGCAGATGCTGAAAAAGAAAAGTCATCTTGGGCGCTCCGTTGCGGCTCTACACAGGAGCACCGAGATAGCGCGCGTGTCTTGGCAACGAATGCTCCTAACCACGCTTCATTGTTCTGACTTGGTGATACAAGGAGTGGTGAGCTCTCGAGGCCGGCGCTACCCACCGCAATGTCACGCTAATCGATTTGAGCCTGACAGCGACAGGCATTTGCCATCCAGGCCCTCCGCGGTCCATGTCTCCTGACCTACCGCGCGTTACCTTCAACAACATCGCAGAAGCCGCCGACGCTGAGCGACGTCTTTCCACGTAACTTCATCTAATCGTGAGCTATACTTCCTAGCGGCCGCATTCGCACCGCTCTTGGCCCACTCTGAAAGTCTTCGCCAACGGCGCATTCTCGGTATTTGGTGAGGATGCCAAACTCACTGACTTGCGATAGATGAAATCGCATCTGTTCGCAGTCATGGCCTGAGAATTCCATCTGGCGAGTAGCTTGCGGTGTCCACCATTTCGGTGGAGCGTGGCATCGTGCACACCGCACAATTATGTTCCGATGATGCGACGTCAGTAAGGCGCGTCCAGGTCTACGGCATGCCAATCCCTACAATCTTAACTACCATAAGCTCATGAAATACCCTGTGCGCTAATCTGTAATAGGCATGCTCAACGCGGCTGAAGGGTGTAGCGGCAGCCTTGTCCAACGTGCTTTATCAAAACTCCCTGCAATTTGAAACGTGCTAAGCACGGTATTCTCCGATGCTATCCCAGTACGCTCAAGCCCGCCGAAACCATTCTACTTGCAATGCAACCATTCCCTGAGTAAATCAACGTCCGGAACAGCCTTTGCTGTAGCCAGCAAGGGGCGCAGCCGCGAAACAACCTGGACGCACTGGAAGAACGCCTCCGCCGGGTCATTACTTGTGGGTGCAGGTCTGATTACCATGCAGGTACCGACATCTCGGTGATGAGCCACTTGGATCCTACTCGTAAAAGAATTATCCGTCAACTGGGCTGACTAGCGCCTACAACCTCAAGTCAAGGATCGTGAAATATAAAGACAGGATGCTTCGCCGTTCTTCTAGTTTCCAAGCCTCGCCTTGACATTCATTCACCCTTCCAACTTCAGTCCTTCACTTCAAAGCAAACTGTGTTTGCTGTCCATTCATTTCTTCGCCTACAACAATGAAGTTCTCCGTCTTCGCCGCCGTTGCGGCACTTGCTGGCTCAGCTTTCGGTGCTGACGCCGTCAAGGGCGCTGCTGAGGGTTTCGCCAAGGGCGTTACTGGTGGTGGATCTGCTGCACCCGTCTACCCCTCCACCACTGCTCAGCTCATCAGCTACCTCGCTGACTCCTCTCCCCGCGTCATCGTCTTGACCAAGACCTTCGACTTCACCGGAACTGAGGGTACCGCTACCTCTGCTGGGTGCGCACCCTGGGGCACTGGCTCCACCTGCCAGAAGGCCATCAACAAGGACGGCTGGTGTGACAACTACCAGCCCAACGCCCCCAAGGTCTCTGGCATCAAGTACGACAAGGCTGGTATGCTCGGCATGACCATTGGTTCCAACAAGTCTCTCATCGGCCAGGGCTCCAAGGGTGTCATCAAGGGCAAGGGTGTCCGCATCGTCTCCAACGCAAAGAACATCATCATCCAGAACGTTCGCTTCACCGACATCAACCCTCAGTACGTCTGGGGTGGTGATGCCATCACCATTGATGGCGCTGACCTTGTCTGGATCGACCACGTTACCACCGACCTGATTGCCCGCCAGCACATTGTCCTCGGCAACAAGGCCTCCGGCCGTGTCACCATCTCCAACAACGAGATCAACGGTGCCTCGTCCTGGTCCGCTACCTGCGACGGCCGCCACTACTGGGGCTTGTACTTCACCGGCTCCTCCGACACCGTCACCTTCAAGAACAACTACGTCCACCACACCTCTGGCCGCTCCCCCAAGGTCGCCGGTAACACGCTCCTCCACGCCGTCAACAACTACTTCTACGCCATTGCCCACGCTTTCGAGGCCGACTCTGGTGCCAACATCCTCGCCGAGGGCAACGTTTTCCAGAACGTCGATGCGCCCGCCCAGGCCGGTCTCCCCGGCAAGGTCTTCGCTTCCGGCTCCAACAACGCCGCCTGCAAGGCCTACCTCGGCCACAACTGCGAGATGAACGCCTACGGCAGCTCTGGCACCCTCGCCGGCACCGACACCAGCTTCTTCTCCAACTTCAAGGGCAAGAACGTCGCTGCTGCCTCTACTGCTACTGTTGCCAAAAACGTTGTCAACACCGCTGGTTACGGACGCTTGTAAGCTGCTCGCTCGCCTCTTCGGCGCGGTGGCTTGGGGGGAGAGGGGGGGGGGACTGCGGGTCCTGATCGCCAAGGCGAAGCTGTAGATACCCTTCATTCTTTGTACATACATTAGACTTCTCTATATACCATACTATTTGTTTCTTGCACAAGACACGAACGGCGCCGCAGTGTTTCTCCCCTTGATTCAAATTCTCGCTGGTGACCGCACTAATAGCTACAAGTGTAACGTATCTTGTCAACCATCTCCAGAGCACAGCATCAGGACTGAACACTCCCTCCGGCTACCCGCCCGCAAATTGAGTTCCCCTAGCCACACCCCGTGCACGTCCATAGCGCGTTTCTCGTATTACAGGCTTGCAGGCATCGGCACGCACAAGCCGCCTTGGGGGAGCACGGTACCAGATGAGGCAGCCAAGCACGACCCCATGTCGCGAATCCTTCGCTCCGTAATTTTAGCCCGGGTAGGGCGAGAGCAGGGACACTGAATGATCTGAAACAACGCTGCGTGATTGTGGCTGGAGGGCGGGATACGAGGGTGTGTGTTTTACGCCGCGAGCGCGGAAGCAGCGGAGAGGTGAGTGGAATGGTTGGGAGTGCTGTCATGATGTATATGTATGTACAGTACCGGCTGCTGCTATGCTATGCTGGACTGGGCTTGTATGTGTGCTCTAAACGCCGTGCCATGCTCATTATTACTCAAACAATGTCTCGTCTCTATCCATATTGCTCCTGCTAGTACCATTCTACATGATCAAAACGCCAGCAACAGCGACGACAAGCGCAAGGTACGTTGCCGATGGCGTCAGAAGCGCGGTCGCGAGCGACGACGCCTTGCCGCAGCATTGGCGGTCGTATGTGACATTGTTCGCTCGCGCGGCAACCTCGAAGACGGAGCCATTAATTGGTCCCTGGTTGTAGAAATCGACGAGGAGGAAGTTTGGTGGGCGGCCCCAATCAGCTATATGATATTAGCATCTGATAACTCGCAAGCTGATTCGGGAATGACTTACATGTACATTGGTTGGACATCAGGCCCAGGCTGCCCTCGCCCTCGAGCCCGTTTGTGGTATTTGTTGCGGCGACATTGGGGACCAGCAGACTCAGGCCGGCAATCGCGATCTCGACGTTCAGGTTGTGGTTCGCAAGGTACAGCATGTCACGCGCCTTCTCGTCGCTAACTCCTTCGGGTCGCCCGATCGTACAAGGGAAGTTGAAGTCGGTTGGCGAGTAGGGTGTCTCCCACATGTTGTAGAACTCCCACAGCAAGTAAGGGACGGCGTCGGTGTCGAAGTTGTAGTCGATGAAGGTCACAACGCGCTTCTGCGAGAGCAGCATCTGGCCAAGAGTGGGCCAGTCGGCGAGCTCCATGGCCGTCTTCGGCGGCTGGTAGATGTAGTCGTAAAGACCAGAGGACCTGATAGGTATGTCGAAGTCAGAGGATGTAACGAGAGGGTTGCCATTCTCGTCCTTTTGCTCGTAGTCGTAGTTGCCAAAGATAATTGTGACGACGTCGAATGGGTGTGTTTCGACCCATGCTACCACCTCCTTCAGGTAATCCTCAACCGTGCCGGCATTAAGGAGATCGCAAGACGTGTGGCAGTAGTAGAGCGTACCATTGATGTAATGAGCTTGTCCTTGGAGCATACGGATGCCATCGTTCAACTGCTGAGTTACGCCGTAGTCCTGGTTACGGCCTACATTGCGCTCTTTTGTGAAAGGCGAGTTGTGAGCAGCAACCTCTGTGATGTTGGAGTATTTGCGGTTGCAGAACTCGACGTAGTTGTTGCACGGTTGTGTGTTTTGAGGCAGGGCTGCTGAGCCCGTGGCAGATCCAGTTGGTGTCCTCGTCCTGTTGCCCCCGCCAATATTAATGACGGACCCCTCCGTGGATGCTGAGACGGTCGCATTGGCGGACGCAGTGCTCCCGGATGGTGAGCTGGTCAGAGTTGCGAAAGTACTGCCTTCGAAGTCTGATGGCACTGTGACCGAGCCGCCAAACTCGCCACCAGAGAGCTGCCTTTGGGTGCCGGTCAGGGTGATGACAGACGGCGATGCTGAGGACGAATCACTCTGGGCTGCGGCCAGGCCGGCAAGGCAGAGTAAAGACAGTGTTGTGCCTCTCATGATCGACACAGGGTGGAGTGTAAATATAGCGATGTAGTATGTAGACCAAACCCCAAAGATGCAGTGGTATCAACGATGCAGGAACTCCAGAATTGCGGAAAATTCGTTATTGTCAAACAAGCACTCTAGTAGCGAAGGATGTTGTGGGAAAGCCCTGACAGGGACTGGCAGGCACAAACAACGGTCGGAGACAGCAGGCGGTTGTTGAGACCCAAGTCAGAGCGCTGCGGCAGTGCTTTTCAAGACGTGTGCTGGCTGCATCGGCCTCCTTGATGTGACGTCTTAGCCCCGTTTTCGCGCAGGCTAAGCCTTGCAGCCGCATCACTACAGCCAGTGATTTGCAGAGCCGCACAAGCTCTGCCGAACGTCCTTTTAGCGCAACACGTAATGAAGTCTGGATCGTCGAAGGGTTTGAGGGTTGCTGGGGAGTGGGGAATGGGGGAGTGCGCGTTGAACGCAGAAGAGCTGCTCCTTCAAAAACTACGCCCAATATGCCAAGATATGTCGGGAATTGTTCATTCATTCAAGCATTAAATAAGTACAAAAAGGTGTGTCCACCGCCTTCATCAATGGGGCTTCCAATAGAGCAAGAAATGAATGATCCTCCTCATGCCCGAGACTTCAGAAAGTCACGCTGAGCTGGAGAACATCTGCTCAAACGTACTCTTGCCTTCCAGGGCCTTGATCTCACGCTTGAGGACATCGACACGGTAGTTCTTGAAGGCCTTCTCGATGCGCTCCTTTGCAGCTGGGTCGCTTGTGATAGTCCGTGTCGCCGATGCAGTTCCGGTGATCAGCCCAAGCTCACCACCGAGGAAGAGGCCGGCAATTGAGAAGAAAAAGTAGGTTGCAGCGTCTCCCCATCGCGAAGGAGCGAGCTGTGCGGAGATGTCAGGGATGGGCTCTGCGCGAAGGTTAGTTTACAGGCTCGTACAGTAGCTCCGTAAAGCTCACCAACTCGGCCATCCGCAAAACGAAGTTCGACCGGCTTCTCCATTGCTCGGAAGGCCTGGAAGTAGGCGACGCGCATCTTGCGCAACCGAACGGCGGCAAAGAGACCGAGTCCAAGACCCGCCATGGAGGCAACGGTCGCATGGGTTCCAACCTTCTTTGCTGCGCTCTTCAGAAGCTCCTGGTCTTGTTGGCTCAAGCTATTGATTGTCAGGGCCGGCTAATACGCGTTGCTCTGTAGAATGTACTCATGGTTGATATGGTCCTCAGCAAGTTGAGCCAAGTCCTTACTGCGTCCAGTACGGAAAGCGGCCAATGATTCAGACATGGTTTCGTGAGCTGTGTAAGGAGATTACTGAGGGTGCAGCAAGCAATAGCTGTAGTTGCGAGGTCGAAGCGTGATAGGCGTCTATGTAACAGCTTCGACATTTGCGCGTAGCGATGACATCACCGAGCGGCAGTCGACGGGCTCTAGCTGGGTTGGGACACAACACGCGAGCTGAACCATCTTTCTCCACAATCACCTGTCACTTCGGACAGGTTGAATATTGGATTGAACAATTGGTACCACTCTTATGATGTTACTCGTAATAAATAGGGTGTGCTTAGCAAATCTTTCAGTTGGGTGATGTAGCTTGAGCTGATTGTGCCCAAGAAGAATGAGGCTCAAGACTTGTGACGACCTCGGAGAATTGCTGTCTGTAATGCATCTCATATAGGGACAGAAGGGGAAAAAAAGTATATACAAAAGCCCGATCCAAGCAAACCCCAAGCACAAAATCAATCTTCTCCCGGACAGTACTAAGCGGTAGCACCAGTGATTTTAACACTGTACTGCAGACCCTGGTTGAGCTCATCGCTAATCTTGAAAGCATCATACATGACCAGCTCGGGCGTCTTTGCGACAACCAAGCTCACCTCATCGCCATCCGCAACCTGGATACTGCCCTGTCCAGCTACAACGTCAGTGTACTCTACCCCCGACGCGCTGGAGACCACCAGTGTAGCCGTGTAGCCCTGATCTTGCGCGGTGATTTGCACATCGACAGAAGATCCAGTGGCTGTAAGCGGGATGATATTCGCGCCCATGTATCGCGGAGCGCGCGCAGACTTGACCGTGTAGTCTCCGCTCGTGCCGTCAAGGTTGTCGTAGGTCAAAGTGCGGCGCTGGGCGGTAAATGCTTCATGTGCTTTGGCGTGGCCAATGTCGACGTACGCCATGTGTACCCAGTAGCGGCCGACGACGTGCTGAACGGTGATGTTTCCCGTTGCTTCTGTGAGTAGGCGCTCGAGCGTGTGCAGGGGCGTCTCGTTGGACTCGAGCTTGTACTCGCGGATCATGCGGAGCAGGGTGTCGTTTCCAAGACCGGGATAGTTGTCAGGGTTGTTTGTCAGGTATGCGAGGAACGGCCAGCTTTCGTAGTAGTTTGCGGAGTCTGGAGTACCGTCGACCAGGACTTGGTAGCTGTCGCCGATGACCTTCTGCAGTGCGATGACAGAATTTCCTTCTTCGCCCGACAAACCGTGCGCGGCGCGAGCAGCATTGCAAGTTGGCGTGGAGATGTAGGTGTCGGCGATGAAATTCGCAATTGGTTCCCACCAAGCACCGGTATTACCCTGGTTAATCCAGTTCTTCTCGCTCAAATGCATGCTGTGACCAAATTCGTGCACGACGACATCTGGCACATCAATGTATTGGTCCACAACCTCCAGATACGCGAGACCAGCTTGCATATCTGTACCTTGAACACCAGCGGCGCCAGGTAGTTCGGATTGCTGCTTGCTGTAAACGTTCAGCTTGTACCAGGGCCCGACTTCGTTGCCGATGCCCCCAGTGTTGAATGACAGGCCAGGGGTGCGCCATCCCAGGGTTTCGACAAAGCAGGTGTGTGCTGCTTCGAGATGCTGAAGAGTTGTGTTCGCCTTAGCAGATGAGGACGCGGCCAGGACACGGAAATGAGCCGAGTCGACGAAGTCAGAGCCTCCGTCACCGATACTGGGGTTGGCGGTATACTCAGCGGGTGCTGCGTCGTCGGCACGGACAGGGGCAGTGGCAGCGGACGAAGATTCGAGCGCGAGAGCTGTAGAAGTGGCCGATGGCTTCAGCGGAGCGGCAGATCGTGCTCGACAGGCATGAGGAGCCGCTGAAGTGAGGTATGCGCACTGCGCCAAGAGAAGAGAAAGGACCTGTCCTTTTACCATATTGAAAGTAACGAATGTAGAAGTGGAAAAAAGACTGAGAATGAGCGTAATGGATATCGAACGTTTCGAAGCTGAGCGGCTGCCTTATAGCGTCAAGTGCCATGGCATGGCTGAATTAAGCCCATGCTTCTCCATGATCGTCACGCGACGATTGCGGCAACTATTCATAATGCGTGTTCCTTGGTAGTGAGAAGCTGTCAAGTGTTGATGATACAAGCTTGGCAGTTATACTTTAGTAACAGCTAACAGGCCGTTGAAACACTCTTGGCGCCCGTGAGCGTAAACGAAACAACTTGTAATGAAGCAGGGGCGGATTTGCGGGCGGGAAGTATCTATGCATAATGTCGGATGCAGGGATACTGGAAAACGGCGACAGAATTCACGAAAAAAAAAACCATTCGACGTAGATGAGGGTGATCTGATAAATACGAGTTGATTGCAAGAGATGCAAAAACACAAGTCGCTTGCGAGATGGCTAAGGTCTAATGATACATACCATTGAGGGCGATGTGTGCACCTCGTCCATACGCCATTCAAACGCCATACTGTATATGCTGAGCCTGTAGAACGAAGTGGCGTGGAAATACGACATCTACAACTTTGCTTTCGGATCGGAAGCGGGAGCGCTGGCTTCTTTGTTCAATGTCACAGCACCGTTGGATGTACCCTCTCCAAAGAAGATAACCTCAACCGTCAGGTCGTCCCTAGAACTTGTTAGAATCATTGGTCCGGCTCCTGTTGATGCTGGGCTACAACATACCTGTAGCGTCTCGAGAATGGACTTGGCAATGTGAGCAGAGCACTCAACTGATCTTGATCCTTGCCACCAAGAGCATTGCGCACGAGGTGAGTTGCGGCATTCTTGTCTTCTACAACGAAACGCTCGTTCAAGTTGGTCTTTGTACCCCATTGCTGCTGTCGGATGGGCGCACGCTGACCTGCCCCGGCGCCATTGTCCTTCTGATCAATAGGCAGCTGCTTCTCCGATGACCACCAGCTCTTCAACCACGATTGTGTCTGAGTGTTTCCACCGTTGACACTGCCCTGAGTATCGAGCCATTGGCCAACAAGACCGACAACCTCCTCGTTCGTGAGCATCTCCCACAGTCCATCGGTAGCCATGACTACAAAATCACCCTTCTCGGGCTCGACCTTGGTCGTAGTGATGATGGGTTCGGCAGTAACATAAGGAGGGGTTTTCAGGAGAGATGAGGGTGAGCGAGCGAAGTAGGACTTTTTGAGCTCAGCGTTAGTCTCGAGGGACCACTTGTAGGAAGCATCACCAAAGGCGCGAGAAGGCTCCAGTCCACCAAGAATGCGGCCGTTCCTGACAACGTTGGGCTCACCGGGATGCTCTTTGCGGAGTCGCTCGGCCTCGCTGGTGGTGCCGCCAGTCTGGTCCTCGGAGAGAGGAGTCGCAGTCCATTTGCCGTTGGCGCCCCTGCGCCCAAGCACGGCGCGGGAGTCGCCTGTGCATGCAACGCGGAGGAGTTTCGATCGGCTGTCATAGAAGGAGAGAAGGGCACACGATCCAGAAAGAGCTGGGGCCAAGAGCTCAGCAGCAGCAATTTTGGTTTTTGCCTGCTTCACCTTCTTGACAGACTCGTGCACAATCTCGTTGTCGAGGAGGACAAAGCCAGTCTGGATGGCCTTGTCAATAGACTCGGGTGTGGGGATGCGCTGGGCAGGATCGGCAAGGGCGGACTTGTAGGTAGCGTTGAGCTCGCGTGCTACGTAGGAAATGAGTGTCTGGCGGAGCTTCGCTGAAGTGACCCAGCCGCTGCAGAGACACATGTCAGCATTCCATCTAGTGCCCTGGAGGAATCCACGGAGGAATCCACGTACCTGTGGCCGTCGAAGACGCCCCAGAACATCCAGTCGCTCGCAGCCGCGCCGTTGTCGGTGGCGGCCAGGTTCGAGGGGACCTCGATGATCTTCTCGGCATGGTCGTCCTCGATGGGCGAATTGCTGGGCACTACAACGGCATTAGACATGGTCGCCCGCATCGGAGGGGAACAAGGGACTGACGCTGGACAACGTCGTAGCGCACGACACCCTGGCCGCGGCCGACCAGCCACGACTCCTCGTTCTTGCGCAGCTTGGCCGTGGCCTGGTCGGGGTCCAGCATCTCGACGACGCGGCGCCCGTACTCGTCCGTCTCCTTGGAGATGGGGCCTGTTCCCGTGATGGTGCCCGTGTAGAGCTCGCCCTGCCCGACGACGAGCGCCTTCCGGGTCGGCTCGGCGCCGGCCTGCGAGCTGAGGCTGGCGGCCTGGGTGACGGGCGAGGCGGGTGCGTTGGAGGACTGGTTGCCGTTGTAAGCGTAGAAGGCACCGGAGGCGACGGCGGCGGCTACCAGCGCACCCGTGATGGCGCGGAACTGCATCGACGAGGTGAGGATGGTCGGCGACGGGGACGGCGACGCACGCGAGCGCCCGCTGTGGTGGAGGCCGCGGTGTGCTAGCCCATTGCTCGGCGCCGTGAACGAGAAGGCAACGCGCCGCGAGGCCAGCTTGCGCAGACACGGCCGCCGCACTGAGCGCACTGCTTGGAACGCCGCCCGACGCATGGCAGAGACGGTAGGGGTGGAGTGGGCAGAGAGCCGCACAGCGCACAGCGTCGTCGAGAGCCGCTGGTGGTCGCGCCGCCGCCGCCCAATCAGCAGCTGCCCGTCCTAGACACGGCTCCCAGCAGCACCACGGCGGCGACGTCATCTTCGACCGCCCAAATAAGTCCACAACTTCGCCTTTTCCAAAAGTGCGCCAGACTTCTCAAGCACCGCCATCGCCATGTCGTCTCGTGCACTGCGACGAGCGCAAAAGGAGCAGGAAGAAAAGGAACTGCAGGAAAAGCTCGCCAAGTTGGAGCAAGAGGACGAAGAGTCAGAAGACGAAGTTGCGCCCAAGCCACAAGCAAAACCAAGTCTGTTCGCCATGCTAGGAGACGCTGGCGGCGACGATGACGACGAAGATGGGGAAGATGAGGAGGAGCAAAATCAGCCTCCAGCGAGGCCAGTTGTGGAAAGTACACCAGCCTCCAATCCGTCCAAGAAGAGCAAGAAGAAAAAAAAGAAGGGCAAAAACAAGAGCAAGACTGCTACTCCACAAACGGATGCTGCAGACTCCGGGCTCGACGAAATAGACCAGGCTCTCCTCGCCCTCAAGGTTACTTCCGGTGGGAAACGGGGCACTGATGAGCCTCTGCAGCCCGCCATCAGCGAGGAAACACAGCAGCTCTTCTCCGCCCTCAGCATCGACACCACACACCTTCACGCCGCCAACGAGATGAAGAAGCTCTTTGGGAGGACCGCGTTGCAGCATGCCGACGACGACGAGCCCCGCCAGCGGGGACCGCAAGGCATCGCCGCCCGCGTGGCCGGCCGCAACCAGCCCGGCTCCCGCCTCACTGGCCTCAGTCTGCGGCGCAACATCTTCATCCAGGGCAAGGAGGAGTGGCCGCGCGCCACCTCTGGCGGGCTGGGTATGGAGATTGTCGCCAAGCATGACGACGGAACAGTCGAGTACCGCTTTGTACACAGCTCGTCCTACCAAGAAACACAGCGCCAGTTCCATGTCTGCGTTGCGAGCTACGATCCCGAGCGTATGATACAGCTGCTCCACACAAATCCATACCACATCTCCACGCTCCTCCAGGTCTCCGAGATTGCAAAGCAGCAGCGTGACAATGCGTCAGCTTCGGATCTGCTCGAGCGCGCCCTCTTCACCTTTGGCCGCAGCGTACACTCTACCTTCTCCTCCACCCTCGCCGCAGGGAAAGCCCGCCTCTCCTTCTCCCGCCCAGAGAACCGAGAGTTTTTCCTCGCCATCTGGCGCTACATCGCCACACTGTGCGTCCGCGCAACCTTCCGCACCGCGCTCGAATGGGCCCGCTTGATGCTTTCGCTCGCGCCGCAAGAAGATCCCTACTGCATGCGTCTGTTGCTCGACCAACTCGCCCTGCGCGGCCGCTCCCCAGAGTCCCTTCTCTCTCTCGCCGAATCCGACGTGCTCGAGCGCGCCTGGAAGATCCCCCCAAACATTGCCTTCTCCACCGCCCTCGCACACCTCCGCCTCAAAAACCCCGTCAATGCCCGTACCTCCCTCAAAAACGCCGTTCGCGAATACCCCTGGCTCGCAGCCCGGCTGTGCAAGGAGCTGGACATCACGCCCATCCCGAAACCGGTATGGGGCAAGGAACCCGCCACGGACTTCCAAGAGCTGCTGTGCAGACTGTACGTGCCACGGGCGAAAGACCTCTGGAACACGACCGAAGGCACGTCGCTGCTGGTGGAGATCTGCTACTCGTTCGAGGACCCGCTGGGCGACGGCGCGGCGCCGTACTGGCTCGCTCCCATCGACCAACTCGACCTCGCGCGCCACGTCATCCTGACCGATGACCAGTCGCTCATCTCGCTGCTCGACACTGCCGTCAAGGAGAAATACACCTCCGTTTCTGATCCGCTGCCCCCAGCCTCCAATGCCCCTTCGTACGACGCCTTGTCTCTTCCTGGTGCCCGCGGCCAGCGCAGCGCAGGGGATCGCAATGCGCTGCTCGCCGACTTGGAGGATTTGCGGCGCTATTTCCAGAGTATTGATATTGAAGGGCTTGTTGGTGGGGGGTTGACCGAGGAGAATCTTGTGCGTGCGCTGCAGGAGGGGGGGAGTAGTCTGGACGAGTTTCGGAGGAACAGTGAGAGGTTCACGGTTGTGAGGGACCGGCTGCAGGATGTTGGAGTGCAGGTTGTGTTTGAGGGGGAGGGGAGGGCGGATGCGGATGCGAATCTAGGTGGGAGTGATACGGATGAGTAGACGTAATCATCGTGGAGCCATGAACGTATGAGGGTCGAGATGTGGACCAAATCATGTACAGATAGTGGAAAGGATCGATTAAAGGCGATAAGTCTAAACACCAACACATGCTCGGCAAAGGGTATCCAACAAACTGCTCGCTCGAACCACATCTCATCAATCACTCGCGTATGCTCGGACTAACGCTCAGACTCCTCTGCCTGCTGACCTCAACCAGCACGTTCGCCGTCCCCGCCCGATCTTCATACAGCTTCCTCAGATCTTCTACGGACGTCTTCTTCAAGTTTAGCTTGCGTGGCGCCAGGCGCTCGGGCTCAGGCTTGTTTGTCTGCTCCAGGCTGGGCATGCGCTTCAGCAGTCCCGGGCTCACTGCTCTGGACTTTGGTACAGGAACAGGGAGACTGGTGGATTTCGAAGCTGGTCGGCCAGTGACGGGATGGACCTGTGCTCTTGTGGTCGGCGCCGGATAGACTGGCCGTGCGAGGCCTGTGATCTGAGGCGCACGGTTGGCGAACGGGACACTGGGTCTTCTAGTCTCCGTTGCCGATGCGGGTTTAACGTCTAGCTGTGTGGGAGACAGTGCAGCACTGGGCGAAGTCGCAGCGCTCTGTGTGTAAGGGGTGGAGTTCATCCACCTCTTCTTGTCGCCTGATGTGTCAATACCTGGTAGATCGGTGAGACCAGCCAACGCCTGGCCCTGCGGGAAGAAGCGATCGAGGCCATACTCGGAGATCCTGCGCGCCTCGTCCTGCTTATCCGCGGACCTCTCAACATTGTCAACCTGCGCTGCGGTCAGGGCTTTCCTCTTTGGGAGAATAATTTGAGGAGCAGAAGCAGAAGCAGAAGCAGAAGCAGGAGCAGGAGCAGCCGATGTAGCCGGCTTCGCATCCGTTGCAGCAGACGAAGGAGCAACAATAGGAACTTGAATTGCCGTACCAGACTTCTTCCCTTCCTGCATCTGATCGAAGTCATGTCGTCGAGGCGAGAAGCCGTCTGTAGTCGCTGCGTAAGTTATAGGTGATTCAGCAACATCAACAGGTGCATCTGAGATGACCGTCGAGTAACGCGGTGGTACTGCTAAGGGAGGTGCTGGTTTTCTCTGAACGGAATCGCCAGATGACTTAGCAGACGGGACGCGCGATCGAGGTGGCAGAGGAGGAGGCCTCGTTGCTGACGATGTGGCTTCCGAGTAATCTGAGTATACCTCAGGCGCCTTTTCGTTGTCTTGCAAAGTGATACCGCTCATCTGCTCATCGATAGAATCTCTGCTGTCCCCTCGTTGAACCTCGACGGGGTCTTCCCACTCGCTCATTTCGTTAGGTAGTTGCAGTTGCGCCCTGAATGCAGCTGCTTCTTGGTCGCACGCCTCTCGCAAGCCGTTGTCCCACATGTCGATAGCATGCGTGAAAATACGTCGAATAATGGAAGACATCTTAGCGTCCTCTATCTGGTCCGGCCCACAGAGTAGCGCTGGCGCAAAGCAAACGGCCAAATTCTCAGCCGTCATCTTGTTCTGCTCCTGACGCGAGGCTACCTCGTGGAGGAGTGGCAGGAGATGCCTCACCACAACTTCCCTTGAGATAGCAGGTAGAAAAGACCACTCGGAGGTAGGTGAGAAGAGGTCGCGAAGCTGATCAAGATCAGGCACTTGCTGGGAGTCTCCGAACAATCGCTTAAGGTCTCGGTAGGACTCTGAAGGGAAGATAGGCTGTCGCAGACTAGAGTACCACGCCTTGATCAGCGCAGCTGCCATGAACACAGAGTACGCATCTTTGGTGTCAACCTCTGCGAGAATTTCATCTTGGTGCTCTGATTCGGGGTACAACGGCACCGGCAGGGTTGCACCATTGTCCTTCCATACGATGTACTTCTGGCCACGGTCATAGGCCTCCTTGAGCACCTCTCTAAGCTTGGAGTGTGCTGGGATGCGGAAAAGGCCCTCAGATGTGATGTTCTCTTCCATAAGTATGAAGCTGGTTGTCTCTCGTAGCACACGTGGGAAGCGTGTAGTGCCTTTGCTGGTGTACGGGAATGGGTTGCGCGCTGCAAAAGCACGGCGGCCGCTTGCATACGGGGCGAAGATGTCGTCAGATATGCGGCGGTCGGTGAGGTATGTAGAGGGCGGTATTAGGAGATTCTCGATCGGGATGTAGAGAGCAAGCTGGGTCAAGGTCGAGGCTGCAGGAGTTAGTCGTGCTGCCGTCGCAAGGGGTCAGAGACATACCGTGGTAGATCTTTCTCCTGAACTTGGGGCTGACAATGGTCGAGAAGATCTCGGTCAGGATCCGGACCCAAGCCTTCTCGTGCACAATGTAGAGTCGCTGCAGCCTCTTCCGCATAGCGCGTGACAGGACGTGGTAGGCCTGCAGGAACCAGCCCCAGCCCGGCCTGTGTTTCTTGGATGTGACCGAGCCATCGCCGTCGCCCGCAAAGAAGACGACCTCGTACTCGTAGCCCTTCAGCAGGTCGTCCTCCTCAGGCAGGCGGGCGAGGACATAGGGCAGCAGCTGGTCGAAGTCGGTATCGTGTGTGTCTGGGAGGGCAGCAGCATTGAGAATGAACACAGGCCGTCCTTCCTTGGAGGGAATGGGACTGCGGTAGAGAATGGAAGCAGCGGCCTTGGCCAGGTCGACTGAATAATCTGAGCTCTGGCGTGGTGGAGGGACAGCGGTGAGCGACGAACTGCGAAGACGGCTTGCGAGGTGCGCACGCATGCCGCTCATGGCGACCGCTAGGGAGGCAGAGTTGCCAATCCAGCAGTGCAGTAGAGCTTACAAGTGGCGCAAGTGTGGAGGTGGAGATGCGGAGGTCTGGCACGTGAAGTGCGGCTGAGGAAGCAGCGGGAACAAATGGAGGGGCTGGCCGGTAAACAAATGACGCGGTCTGGGGAACAGGAAACAGGAGAAGGGTGCAAGCCACACTCTCGCGCTGACCGGCGGCTTTTGGAAGGCCTGTGCGCTCGCCATTCGGACGTGGCTGCGCTCTATTCGACTGGCATTGCTTGTTTTCTTGGTCCAAGACACTTGACGTACTCCAGGCAGATAACCCTAACACCCAAGTCTGGCGGCACTTTCCCGCGACCATAATTAAGAATGCCATTCTGACAAGGCAGGACTTCCATGTATGTCAGCAATAAAGCCGCAGCATGTTCGTGATGGCGACGCCCGCGATGACCAGGCTTCGCCGAACCGGAGGGGCTCGATATATCGATACGAAGGTCCCGGGCATACCGTAGCTTGTTATCGTGATTGTGATTGATTTGTAGGTCGACCAACGCCAAACGCCAGGCATGCGTTTCGCCATTGATGCGCTGCTAGCCTATGCAAACTGAAAACGAACGCTGAACCAACCTTACCCAATCCAAGTCATCGTACCCAAAGCCTGCCGCATCAGATGCACCAATCGAAACAACAAAATGGCACCGCTCGCTCTGCGTGCGGCACAACAAGAACCGGCTGAAGCCTACGTACCGCTATGGCACCTAAGCGCTGCCATCAAGAGGGTATTAAACGAATACGAGAAACAATACGCTTCCGACAGACGGCGCTGCCAGCGGACTACGCTTCTTTCAACTCAACTGGCTTGAATTACCTGCTCCGCCCTGCCACCATGAAGCATCGAAATCTTCCTGTCCCTGTCCATGTTGCGCACCATGGCCGCCACGTTGGTACGATACCGGGTATGATCCACTGGTCTGGCCGTGCTCATAGCCAGGTGTGCTGCTTCCATAGCCATTAACCCCATTTTGTTGCCAATCTTCGTTGATCTTGAATCCATCACGCCCTAGCCGGTCGCCCATGTCCCCTGTATGAAGGACACTCTCCAGGCCCATCGGGCTGATTTGCTGATAGCTGACGCGAGGAAGTATAGGAGCGGGCATGCCAGCAATGGGAGTCCAAAACATGGTGTCGGCGGCCTCTGAGGTCGCCGGGCTTGTTGTTGGAACTGTTACGGACATGGATTGTGCATATGAATACGACCCCATCGACATGCCTGTACTGTAAGCTGGCTGCGTAGGTGGCGGCGAGATCAGTGGCGATGATCTATGTTGTTGACCAGAAACGACTGAACCAGATCGCGACGTACTGATGTGTAAGTTTCTATTCGCAAACATTGAGAGACTGCCTCTTCTATGAGGCTCAGGAACCTGAGGATACCCACCAGGCCCCATACGATTAGCAAGGGTAGCTGAGTTAGGGGCCACTAAAAGAGGGTCAGCGGGAGGACTGACTGTCCCTGGAGGCTTATTGGGGTGGCTCCGCGGAACGAGTTTGGAGTTCTCCAACTCTTCCGGCCAAGGCAAGTTCCACGTTTTGGCCAGAGTGTGTATAATGCGGAAGCTCCGCGCTCCAAAGTAGTGGCATTCGTGAAGCGCCTCCAAGCCCTGCAATGCTTCAACAAGGTTGCGGCGTGAAGTCGGGTCGTCTTTCGAGTAGAGAAGATGCACAACTGAGACCGATAGAAGTACATGCGGGATTGCAAGATGAGCAGTGCGGAAATCGTATAAGGAGCGGTACAGTCTGGTGAGTTCCGAAACTTTGTTTGCTGCCTCGACGCACTTGTCGCGTGGACTAACGTCCGAGTGAAGGAGATCAATCTTGAGCATTGGGCGGAAGAGATGGACAATCACAGTCCAATACAGCATACTAGCGAGAGTAAGCAACCATCGACTCGGTTTGAGAAATGTACGTACTGCAATGTGATAGTATGGGGTTCAGGCTGACGTCCTTCCAATCTCATAATAGAAGGCAGCTTTCGGTACCAGGTCTGGTACTTATTGTAACAATCCAATAGCTTTGTGCTCGTGAGTCTTTCCTTCGGCGCAAAAAACATATAGTTATTGTCGTTGATCAGCTCTGAGAGAGCGGAAAACTCCTGTAAAAACATGCGTGTCGTGATGACCTTTGATGCTCCGTGGTTTGCTTCGAAGGGCCCGCTGGACTCCTCCAGGATCGGCTTATCGAGTGTAATGGCCGCTCGGGGCAGCTGGACAATTCGACCGGCGCAGACAGACCATACCCTACAGGAGTAAGTTTGCATTCGGGGTTGTACAAGAGGCAAAATGCACACTTACGAGTCAACAGTGAAACAGCCCCAAAAGGTAACCTTTCTGACCTCGATCTCACTTGGAGTCAGACCCAGGGCAGGGCTGGCGCTGTTATTCAGATGAAGACCCAGCTCAATACACATGCGTATGCATCTTCCCATGTAACTGAAGCCTGAACTGTCTCGTCCGGTACTTGGTTCGCGCATACCCATGAGGCACAGCGCTTGTGTGGTTGTAAGACTGGGCGACTCATCCTCTTGAAGTATTCTCTTAGCTTCTGCGAAGAAGTGGTCTCCTGCAGTGCGAAAGTTGGTGGGATCCGTGCGTGCGGCGGGCTCGTCCGTGAGATGGCAAGCGTAGGCGCAGATGGCATTGACTAATAGAGATGAGCAATACTTGTTTCGCCCCTCTTGAAAATCCTTGTAGAAGCTCTCGCGACTAAAAAGAATATAGAAGGGATGGCTCCATGTAAAATAAAGGGTCAGGAGTCGGTTGATGAAAGTCAGATCGTCTGTCACCGTTGTCCAGGTCGTCCCTCGCTTCTGCGCGTCGACCGCGTGCATTCGAGTAAGACTACCACCGTAATCTTCATCTTCAGCGACGAGGCCCAAGCTGGCAGAATGGCCGAAATGTCTGCTCTGGCCTGCTAGGGTAATCGCTGGTTTGCCAAGAAGCACGCTCAAGTCTGACTCCAGACTTTGCACGTCGAACAGTGAGGATGGCTGGGGCAGCGGCACGGTCGGGTGACGCCCTGAGTTGACCAAAGCCGCAATATTGGCCTTGGGATCCTTCCGAATCTGGTGGATGAAATCGAGCACATTGTCTTCTGGAAGGGTTCTGATGGAGTTGATGATGGAGTCGACGGTCAGGGCATCCCCTAGGTGCGACGCGACCGCAGCAGAGGCTTCGCGCTTAATGCCAGCTGAGGCCGCGGACGATGACTTGGAACGTCGGCTCTCACTTTCTGCATCATAGTGGCACGGAGTCTTGTAGACCGCTGTGCATGTTGCGCAGAACGGCGTCGCGCCGTCACACTGAAAGCCAAGTTAGCACCTACCCGTCCCGCTGTTTAGACACGAAGTGAGATCAGACGAGTTGTTCAGAGTGTCTCGATGATCGAACATATGAGCAGTCCGCGGAGGGCGACGCCAAATCAGCCCACCCCTCGGTCCAAAAGGCCTATTAAAATACACAAATAGACTGCTCACTGACCTTGGATTTGCGTTTGCGACATGGAACACACGCAGACTGCACGCATCGTCTTTTGGTCGCCTTGGTCTCCCCCTGTTGGGCATCCCCGTCATCAGGCTGGGTGGCTGCAGCGCCGCGGGCCATTGCAGCAGCTTGTGTGCAACGGAAGATGAGAAAGGACGCACGCGCGCTCCGGGGTGGAAGATTCAAGTTCTTGACATGCCACGGCTTGGAGATGGGAAATTTCGCAACGAAAGGTTAGCCACCTTTCGTCTGTAACGGCAGGTCTACTCGAATTCGGTAGATGTGACGTGCGACTAGACTGTCTTCGAATCAACGCGCCTACCTTAGTTCCACGTTCCGCAGGCTTTTAGCAACGATCAGACTCGGCACCGGTGGCGGAACTGACTTTCAGATGCACGATGGACAGGGGACACCATCGGCTCGAAGGGGCTGCGCGCGAACTGTCCCAGGCTCGAATCCGTGTGGTCCTCGGTGAAGTATGCCGGCACCTCGATGGCAATGTGGCAGCAAGGATGGCACTTGATTATGGGAATTCGTATCGAGAACTCAAGATTCCCATGTTTTAGCCGAGCGGCACCCTTACTTCTAGGGTCCAGACGTTCTCTGTCCGCGTGCAGCGGGAGGCTCTGTCGGTCGGGTGCGCCGAAGGGCGCGCCTAGTCCTCTGTTGATGGTCGCCATCTAGAGCTGGCCGCTGGCGTCCTAGAGCGGTCTACCTACCTGGCAGTCCTAAAGGTAGCTAGCATCAGGGTGGCGAACATCTTTCGCCCTCCTGTTCGAGCAATTCTTCTGCCTACCTCACAGGGTAGGGATTTGCTGAATCTCGATGCATCGGCAATGCTAAGCCTTAGATGAGCTCATGGTGTGGATTTCGAATGAGCAACGCGCGGACGGGTTGCACTTCCGCAACAAGCGTATGTGGAGGCCCTTGTGATAAGTAATGATCACCTCCGGGGCTGCTGCTGGCTGCCATTCACGCCCCCAGCATAGACGGCCCGAATTGAAGCCTGAGGGTCTCGGATATTTTCCAGTGTGGTGGTACTGGTGGCTTTAGGACAAGTCAAGGATAGATGCCGTTCAATTGTGTCAGTCGTTTCTGGTGTCGAAGCCTAGTCCAACTGCGGCGAATCACAGCCCTGCAAGGACGTATCTTTGCCACAGATGCTTGCTCAGTCTTTATATTTGCTGGCAGGAGGTCATGCTTTTGTCGCAGGACCTTCGTCTACGTCATCACGGTTACCAGCTCTTCTCCCATCAGCGTTCTGACGCGCGATCTTAAAGTCTGTGCGAGGACGTTGGATTTAACAATCGGTGTTCCCAGATACATCGCTGTACCAGAAGGGCCGAAAACAACAAGATCCACCGTGTTCTAGGCTTAAACAATCTCACAAGAGCCGTTATACCGAATCCTCCGTTCGTACGAGCCACGAGCATCGAGCATGCATGTTGCCGGACTCAATGTTTGGAACGGTGCTTGTTTAGGCGCACCTAACAAGGACTGGTGTATATTCGACTTCAGCATATCGAAATCTAATTGTATATGTAAAATGAGAGATACTACAACAAGTCATCAACATCTATTTCTGCACGGGTACGACACCCTCACGGGCCGGTAACAGACTCCTTGCACCCGCTCTCGCCTGCTGCGCCAGGACCGCATCCATAATCACCAATGCCGCCATGGTCTCAACAATAGGTACCGCACGAGGCACAACACACGGGTCGTGCCGGCCCTTGGCTTCGAGCACGCCCTCCGCCTCGTCGTAAGTCGCTGTTGCTTGGGCCTGGCCAATTGTGGCAGGAGGCTTGAATGCCACGTTGAAGTAGATGGGTGCACCGTTGGAGATACCACCCTGAATGCCGCCAGAGTTATTGGTTTTGGTGGTGAGCCTTGGTCGCGGATAGTTCGATGTGCCGTTTGTACCTGCAGGAATAGCAGGAGATTTGATGAAGGCGTCGTTGTGAATAGAGCCAGGTACCTGAGCGCCACCGAAGCCAGATCCGATCTCAAAACCCTTGGTAGCTGGAATGGAGAGCATAGCGTGTGCAAGCTTCGCCTCAAGCTTGTCGAAGCATGGCTCTCCCAAGCCGGTGGGACAATTGCGAATGACGCATGTCACTGTGCCGCCAATGCTGTCCTCCCTCTCCTTGTACTCACCGATCAGCTTCTCCATGCGCTCGTTGCTCTCTTCGTGGGGGCATCGCACGGGGAGAAAAGAGTCGACAGTCTTGCGGTCGATTGTGTCGATCATCTTCAAATATTCAGGGTTGGTGGAGGCGGTAGGGTGTGTCGGTGTGGGAGGAAAGAGGAACTCGTTGCCAATGGAGGCTGTGAATGCGACGATCTCAATGCCGTAGGCCTCTCGCAGGTACTTCTCTGCGATTGCACCAGCAGCGACTCGTCCTTTGCGATGTTAGACACTGGCCACTAGCTAGCGATGTAATGCGACTCACCGATCGTCTCACGTGCGCTGCTCCTTCCACCGCCAGAGCTAGCCTTGACGCCGTACTTCTCGAGATAGGTCCAGTCTGCGTGACTCGGCCTGGGGTACATGTCCATAGTTTTGTTGCCGTAGTCCTTCGGGCGCTGATTCTCGTTCATGACCCTAATGCCAATAGGCGTGCCCAATGTAATGCCGAATTCGGTGCCTGACTGGATCTCGACCTTGTCCTTCTCGTTTCGGGGCGTCGTGATCGCAGACTGACCGGGTCGTCGCCGAGTCATCTGGGGTTGGATGTCGGCCTCGGTGAGCGCCATGCCAGGAGGGCAGCCATCAATGATTGCACCAACGCTGAGGCAGTGGGACTCGCCATAGCTGAGTGAAGATCAGAGTCTGTTCACGCACCCTTGAGAAATTTTAACATACGTAGTAACCTTGAAGTGCTGGCCGAAAGTTGACATGACTGCAGTCGTGTGGAAGGATCGCGATTCAGCTCCCTTTGTGTGTTATTGTAGCCGAGAAAAACGCTCAATTGCTTGCTCTGGGCGTTGGAAATTCGCGGTCCTATATGACTCTTTGAGCTCAAGTAGTGATGTATATGAAGCACAAGTCTAGATCGACGTTGCTGTTGTAATGGGTGATGGAGTCACTCTGGAAATTATTTGGCGGGGCGATGGTCAGAGTTCATCGATCCGCTCTCGGAGGCCCGCTCTAGCGCGTACCTGTGTAAGGCTGAACATTGTCAGCACCCGCTGAAAGAAACCACATCCGTGTGTGACGGACGATGTGTCACTCCAGGATATTGCTCCTACCACACTGTCACGCGCTGAAGCAAGTGTTGGTATAGTTGATGATGCATGCAGAAGAGCCACAGCACGGCACTGCAATAGTGCGAATGAACACGGATCCTGCATGTGCCCAGCTGCATGAATTTGAAGACAGCAGAAGTCCAAAAGTGCGTCTGTGTGAAGTCTCAGGAGACCCTAAGCTGTCATTTGTGGATCGGATGAATTACCATTCCAGCCTAATGATCAGGACAATATGCCAGAGTAAGCTCGATGTAAAAGACGTTGCTCTTAAGAATGGCAAGCGAAAGACGGTGAGCAGAAGAGTCGCATGGCAGCACGGAGGCTGATCACGCGGCTGCTGTCTACTCACCCAAGGTATGAAGGTTGGCAACCTTATGCACAATGACCAGCGGTCCTGGTAAATTCGAGGTCAGTGCCATCCATGGGTTGCCAGCGAACTGACAAGTGGAGTGAGCTGTCAACGAATGAGAAGCGCGAACAGCAGAAATGCGAGGCCTCTTGCAACATGGTCAAACATCGACACCGAACGCAGGCTATAATGTCTGGGGAATTACGAGGGGATCGCGATGGGAGCACGTTTCCAGTGCTGTCGGCTGGGTGGGCGACCACACCCGACCTAACCCGCTTAGCGCCTTGCGGACCCTGAGCTCACATCTGCGGTGTTTTCGTCGCAAACTTTCCCTCTCAACCGCTATTACCACATCTTCCCATCCTCCACATACCCATACACACCTCCGCCATCATCCATCATGACTGAATTTGTCAAGGTCGAGAAGCTCGTCCCCAAGTTCCCGCCGCCGGCGTTCGGCGACATCGCCAAGGCATCGAACGACGTATGTTTGGGCCGACTATCTGGAGCTTTCGAGTACCGCGACCGCTGACCTACGCCCGTCCAGCTTATCAACAAGGACTTCTACCACACTGCCGCAGGTCGGGATATCCAATTGAGCCCCAGCGGCGCGCGCTGACTTCTGTCTAGCTGCCCTTGAGGTCAAGCTCAAGGCTCCCAACGGTGTCAACTTCACCGCCAAGGGTGTCTCCCCTCACTCTGGCCCCGTCGCCTCTTCCGTAAGCGCAAGTACATCCAACGAACAGCCACAGAAGACTTACAGACTATTCAGCTTGAGGGCAAGAAGGCTCTTTCCAATGGTACAGCACCCACTTCCTTCACCCCTCATTCAGTGTCACTATTCATGCAAGTCCATTCGACCAAGTCAATACAATCGAGCATATTTCACGTTTCACAGCCCCCGGGCGGCAAAACTGCCGTCACCGGCTATCGCATCAACTTGCTGACGACAACTTGTCCAGGCATCAGCATCACCCAATCCTGGAACACCGCCAATGTCCTCGCTACCAAGGTCGAGCTTAACGACACTTTCGCCAGTGGCCTGAAGACCGAGGTCCTCTCCAACTTCAGCCCTGCTGCCGGCAACAAGGGCCAGAAGGTCAACTTCCACTTCAAGCAGCCCAACTTCCACGGCCGTGTCTTCGCTGACTACTCTGCCGCCGGTGCCATTGGCGCTGTTGCCGATGCCGTCGTTTCTCACGAGGGCTTCGTTGTTGGTGGTGAGGTTGGCTACGACGTCCAGAAGGCCACCATCACTAAGTACAGCGCCGCTGTTGGTTACACCACACCTCTCTACAACGCCGCTATCACTGCCACCAACTCCCTGAGCGTTTTCTCGGCCGCCTACTACCAGAAGGTCAACCCTGCAGTTGAGGCTGGTGCCAAGGCTACCTGGGACTCCAAGTCCGGATCCAACGTTGGTCTTGAACTTGCTGCCAAGTACAAGCTTGACCCTGCTTCCTTCGCCAAGGTGCGTATCTACTCGGAGCCTACAATCTTTCCATGACTAAACCTGCGCAGGCTAAAATCAACAACCTCGGCATTGCTTCCCTCGCCTACAATACCAAGGTCAACAGCGGTCTGACCTTCGGTATTGGTGGCTCTTTCGATACCCAGAAGCTCAACGAGGCCGGCCACAAGCTCGGCACCAGCTTCACCTTCGAGGGTTAAGCGGATGATATGTGTATATTGGGGTGGGAAGACCGTGATCGTTCTAGATTCCTATTTGGTTCGGCAGCGAAGCGCCTCAGTCCATGGTGCAATGAGCGACTGTAGTATGGCTCTCTGGCATGTACAACATTCTCTCAATGCAAAATTTTGGAAAACCACTGTGGGCTGTAATTGAGATTGTGCCAAGATCTATGTCACAGCTTTCCGCTGCTTATCGTGGCCACTTTTATCAAACACCTGGACAAAGACGCCTATTGCGCTCACAATGCCGCTAACGATCAGGAACCTTGACAAGTGGCTCCCTCCTCTTGCGTACTCCTCGTCTCTTCGATAAAGTTTTGCCCGCCGTCGCCCCTTCAGTATGTGCTCCTGAACCTGGTCATGAACTTGCTTGTGTCGCATGTTGTCAAAATGTGGCACTTGCTGGCCCTGCCGCTGCTGTCCTGGTCCATACCCTCCTTGTTCCCAACGACTCTCCGGCCCCGCCTCTTGACCATCAGGGTTTAGATTTTGATGCGCATACTCCGCTCTTTTTGCACCATGTCTTCCGTAACCTCCGCTATTGTAGAAGCTCGGGGGTGGGCCGCGAAACGTGCCTCTCTTTTTATTCAGGCCAGTAGCAGGCCTGGATCCAGCATAGCTCGCTGAACTATAGCTTCCCGGGGGATGACCGCCACCGCCCCCTCTACCCCACCCAGAGCGTCGCTCAGCTTGATGCAATTGCGCATCGTACTGCGCACGCTTTTCCGGCACAGAGAGCGTGTGATAGGCTTCACTTATGGCGACGAAGCGCGTGGACGCGGAAGGATCGTCCTTGTTGTGGTCTGGATGATTCTTCTTAGAAAGCGCATAGAATTGTTTCTTGATCTCCTTTGCGTCCGCTGTGGGTGCGACTTGGAGTGTTTCGTAGTGGTTCGGAGCGCTATCGGAGAGACGGGGCGTTGTCGCATGGAGGAAGCGAGGAGCTGTCGCTTGCAACAAACGAGTGTGTGGGTGGCATGACTGGCATGTCCATTGGGGGCGCACGAGTGGCCGGACGAAGAGAGAAGGGCGGGGTGGCATCGCCCATTCCGAGTGAGAAGAGACTGACTTGGAGAGAGCGACCGACGTGCAAGGTGAATTGGCGTGTCTGATGTCATGATAGACCCCTAACGCAGGGCAAGTGCAACCGAGATCGAACGCCGTCTTGCCGTCGCGGAGTTCGAGATCAGCGAGAACAAAATCCACCCCACGCGCAACTACGACTGCCACACAGCACACCATGGCGGCCCAAGTTGAGAATGGCGTCGCCGACTTGAAGTGTATGTTCGGTTGTTCTCTGGGCCCGCATGATGTTAACAGCAGCAGTGACCGACGCCCACAGCAAGCCCACAAATGACACAGCACAGAACGGCGAGAAGCCAGCCGAGGGCGCAGAGCACGAGGACTCGGATGACGACAATGAGGCTGAAGAGGGCGCTGAGGGAGCCGGTGAGGGCGCTGCTAAAAAGAAGAAGAAGAGAAAGCCCAGGAAGAAGAAGAAGGCTGGTGCTGGTGGTGCCAAAACCCAGACCTCGCCGCCCCGTGTTCCTCTGTCAGACCTGTATCCCAACAATGTCTACCCTGAAGGCGAGATCTGCGAGTACCTCGACGAGAACAGCTACCGCACAACCAACGAAGAGAAGCGCCACCTCGACCGCATGAACAACGATTTCTTGAACGAGTACCGTAAGGGTGCAGAAATCCACCGCCAGGTCAGGCAGTGGGCGCAAAAGTGGATCAAGCCGGGTATGGGCCTCACCGAGATCGCTGAAGGCATTGAAGACTCGGTGCGCCACCTCACAGGACATATGGGCCTTGAGATGGGCGATGCTCAGATTGCTGGCATGGGTTTCCCTACTGGTCTTAGCATCAACCACTGTGCTGCCCATTACACACCAAACGCAGGCAACAAGATGGTTGTGAATTACGAGGACGTAATGAAGGTTGACTTTGGTGTGCACATCAACGGCCGCATCGTCGACAGCGCCTTCACCGTGACCTTCGACCCCGTATATGACAACCTCGTCGAGGCGTGCAAAGCTGCCACGAATGCCGGTGTCAAGGAAGCTGGTATCGACGTACGCATGAGCGACATTGGTGCCGCGATTCAAGAGGTCATGGAGAGCTACGAGGTCGAGATTAAGGGCCAAATGCTGCCCGTCAAGTGCATTCGCAACCTCAACGGACATAGCATTGGTCACTACACCATTCACGGCGGCAAGACGGTACCCATTGTCAAGGGAAGTGACCAGACAAAGATGGAAGAGGGCGAGACCTTTGCGATTGAGACTTTCGGCTCTACTGGAAAGGGATATGTCCGTGATGATATGGAGACAAGTCACTACGCGTTGCGTCCGGATGCGCCAAAGGTCGCGCTGAGAGTGTCGAGCGCGAAGACGTTGCTGAACTCGATCACGAAGAATTTTGGCACGCTGCCGTGGTGCAGGCGTTACTTGGATCGTCTGGGCCACGACAAGTATTTGCTGGGTCTCAACAACTTGGTCTCCGCAGGTATTGTTGAGGCGTACCCACCGCTATGCGACATCAAGGGCAGCTATACAGCACAGAGCGAACACGTGAGTCGCTCACGAGCTACAACGAACCGAACAGAAGCGCTAATTCCAGGCAGACACTCATCCTTCGACCAAACGTCAAGGAGGTTATCAGTCGCGGCGACGACTATTAGGCTCTAGCATCGACGCACGTTTCCTCACGTACTCATAAGATTGCTCGACTGGCTCGCTTTGCGGAGTTACAGGTAGCACAACGACATCACGAAAAGCATAAGACAGAAAAATTCAGTTCATACTCCAGAGCATAGTCTCTCCATAACCAAACACAACCTTTGAAGAATCCTCATTTTTCCTATCGAGTGGACCTGTTAGATGCAAATTTCACTTCAGCCACATCATCCCTTGCACTAATCAAGATGTAGTTCACCGTTCGGCTCCGCAAATGGGGAGTACTTCTGCGTCTCCGTCCACAACGCCTCCTCATCCATTTGGCTTGCATCTAGTCCAGCAATGATGTCCCTGTGACAGGTCAGCCTGTCTTGACAGTCTCAGAAGAATACTTACTTGTCTTCAGCCAGCACCTCAAACCCCGGCACGCAGTCTATCAGCGCGTATATCACATAGCTTCCTACGAACGACCATGTGAAGCCAACTGTTGCTTCCACAATCTGTATCCCAAGCTGCCTCGCGTTGCCGTCAAAGAATACGCCACCTACGATTTCGGTAACTCCGTCGAAGCCCGCGACTTCCTTTCTCGCAAGACAACCCGTTCCTATTGTTGCCAGAAAACCGCCTAGACAATGTGTCGCAAATGTATCGCCGTGGTCCACCCACCTCCACCTTCGCGCGAAATCAGTAAACTTGATCCTCAGCGTCTGCCGACAGAACAGCGCGCCGACGATGCCAAAGCACATTGCTGAAGGCATGTCGATGAAGCCTGCGGATGGCGTGATCATAATGAGCCCCGAAATGGCACCCATGAAACAGCTATCCAGACTCCATCGTCCAACTTCGACATACGTGTAAAGCATCCATGTCATCGCACCACTAGCAGCGCACAGGTTAGTAACGCACAGCGCCATAACAGATTTGAAGTTAAATGCCAACGTCGTCCCGGCATCGAAGGCCAGCCACGAACCCCATATACTGATCATAGCGAGCAGCTGGCAGAGGGAGTTGACTGGGCGGTGAATGACCAGATGCGAGGGCGTGCGTATAGCAGACTTGCGGGAGCGAAAGAGCGGATACGAGAGGTACACGCTCATCGCAGTGCAGGTTGCGCCGCTGTTGATGTGCACAGGTGTGCCGCCTGCGAAGTCGATGACGCCGAGGTTCTGCAGGAACCCGCCACCCCAGACCATGTGCGCAAGCGGGTTGTAGATAAATGTGGACCAGAGCTGGAAATCTGGTTAGTAGCACGTCCCCAATGCACTCTGGCCTGACTCACGAATATGAAAGGAATCAATGGCAAGAGTCTCCCCCGTTCACACGCTCCACCCACCGCAATTGCGCATACCGTAGCCTGGAAAACGAGCTGGAAGAAACTGAACAGGATTGCTGGAATGGTGCCAACAGGCTCTGCGAGCACATTGCGGTGGAATGCATAAGTGAAGTCGCCAAACACCGGCCCACCTTCACTATAACTGAGTGTATAGCCGATCATAAACCACTGGATTGTGCAAACAATAACGGCGAGTATGGAGGGCATCACTGCGGCAAGCGAGTTCGAGCGCGTTGTGTAGCCGGAGTATGCGATGCCGACGGCTGGTGAATGACTTTAGATGATGTGTCAAGAGTCGTATTAGTGGTACATACCTGGGATGATGCCCCAGCCTGTTTACATTAGTGAACGTATCCAACGAAGGTAGGGGAAAGGTCTGATGGATGTAGTAAGTAATATGGTAATCATAGAACCTACAGAAGACGCAGCAAACGAGCACAAAGAGCGTATCAGTACGATCGCACGCCTCCCAGGCCTTCAACACGTCTGTAGAAAGGCCCATAATGGTCTGCATCGATCACAAACAGACTGGAAAACTTCGACGGTTCTTTGGTGCTCACTTGAACACGATGAAGATAGAATTTCATGGATATCATCAAGAAGAAGCAGGGTAAGCTATTTCAATGCATGACTGTACAGCCTCGGTCGAAAGCGTCCAGGGCAGCTCTTCTCCTCTTTCGAGGATGCCCAGAGATGCGGCGTCTGATATGCCTTGAAAGCTTGTTTACCATTGGCGGAGATCCTCCAAGCGGAGGCTGAGGCGCGCTGATAAGGAGTTGTCTCACGCAGGCATGATACGGTGCGTTTGCAGCGATTGCAAGAGGTGTCTTATCCGGCAGCCGCGTCTCCAAACATTGCATATGAGGATTTGCTCCTCGCCCGATTTGGGGAGATCTATGGCCAGTATGAGGAAGATACGCACTCGAAATGCATCGTATGGAAAGAAGCCCCACTCTCTCGCGCTAGCCGAATTAATCTAGACCACGACAAAATGCACCTTCATATCTTCCAATCACACACCTGCCCACAGACATGACTGCCTCAGACGACGAAGAGAACGATATTTTCGGCGCTCACCAGCTGGATTTCGTGCCACCTGCGCCCATCAAGTCTGCAGGTGTGGCGGAAGTGGACTTCGATGGCGTCCTCTCGCCCCCACTGAAAGTACACGAAGATCTTAAGAACGGGTGTGGAGGGCAGCTATGGCCGGCGGGGATGGTGCTGGGCAAGTACATGTTGCGGAAGCACAAAGAGAATCTTGCTGGGAAGACAATGTAAGTTCTAGCAATAGAATTTCCTAAGCCGACTTTTCTTTGACTGAGTGCGTTAGTGTTGAACTAGGCGCTGGGGGCGGCCTCGTCGGGCTGGCTGTGGCAGTCGGGTGCAATGTGACGACTACGCTGCATATCACTGATCAGGACGAGATGTTCGAGCTGATGAAGAAGAACATCGGGCTGAATGATCTCTCGGGTCGTGTGGAGGCCTGCATATACGACTGGGGCCAGCCAACACCATCTAACTTGCCTCAATACCCGGACGTTATTCTCGCGGCAGACTGTGTATATTTCGAGCCCGCCTTCCCCCTACTGCAGCAGACGCTCAAGGATATCATCGGGCCGAATACAGTGTGCTACTTTTGCTTCAAGAGAAGGCGTCGAGCGGATCTTACATTCATGAAGACCGCAGGAAAGATGTTCGATGTAAGAGAGGTGGATGATGATCCTGACAAGCCGTTTTGGTCGAAGGAGCGACTATTCTTGTGAGTTATTGTGCTTTGAAATTGGTTGGATGTGTGTAGCTGACTATTCTCAGGTACCGGATATCACAGAAGAAAGACAAAGCTTAGAAGTCTGAATACCAAATGAATTGTAACCAGGCTGGTGCACCACAAGTGCAACCTAGCATCCAAGGATTACGATTGAAGAATACGACAACCAATTTGTTCAATTTTGAGTTTCCTAGCAAATTAGTGGCAAGGACACACCGCCATCATTGCAAAAGGATTCAACCTAAATACACTGCATTGTGATATGTATGCTGACTGCTTAGGAAATACAGGATCATTAACTATACTCAGGATATATCATAATTGATCTGGGAATATAAATGCTAAAAAATAGCCGTAAACAACCGTGCAGACCTAGCGACAGCGTTGACTACGTTGGGAGATGAAGCTCGGGATTCTGAAACAGTTCATACGTTGACATCATATCTTCTCTAGAGCTCCAACAAGGTTATAAGGGCTAAGCAAGGTGGAGCTGTTGGTTACTGTAACCGAATGAAGTGGGCTGGCACAACTTGGCCGACAGGCAAGAAAGCTTTGCTTTGATCACAACGACCTAGTTCATGTACGTGCAATTTCGCACCAATGCAATCCTGACAACGCCCCAGATGAATATCAAAGGATCAGGATCTCACCCGTTTCCCCCTCACCCTCCCGTCCGCAACAGCACACACACTGCGCATGGGCGACATCCTCATCCTCCTTTGGCTGGAGCACGTGCCCATCCTCCTCTCCAAAAAAACCTACCACTTCCTTTTGTGATAATAGACATCACACTTACGGAGACGAATTATGTTCTAGCTGGTCTTCCTGCAGCCCGCAGGGCTTGAAAATGGGCATCAAACCTGTGTGTTAGTTGCCTAAGAGCAGTTTGCGCGGCGAGCTTAACGTGGTAGTTGTCTGGGCGTATATAGGCGAGACACTTGCGATGGTCGACAACGCACACTTGCAGCTCGTCGCAGAAAATTATAAAATCCTACGAAGGAGCGGATACTTTGCCATATATCTACTCTTTGAGCATCTTGGTAAAGCGAAACACGAGGGGGCGTCGTGGTGGTAAGGACAATCTGGGACATCAAAAGTACTCGCAACGAGTAGGAAGGCCTCGTCGTTCTTGTCAGACCCGTTGATGTGGCAATTTGCAGAAACATCCACTTTGAGCTTCCATAGCTGGCTTTATTCGTGAAGTCAACCCGAGATCTATTTCCCAAATAATTGGAGATGACATGAAAGAAAGGAGGTATCGAGAGTGAGTGTTGATGAAAAGCATCGCCGCAAGTGATCAGCGCGAAACTAGCCTCATTCGCTCCTCGCAAGGCGGATACTTATCAGATTTTTCGATAGCCCTCGTCCACACCATCACCATACTCAGGGTCTCTTGGCCAACAAAGATGACGACCAAAAACACCATAAACCTTCTATATCTGACGTCCTTCCTTTTCCTTTTCGGTGAAACCTTACAGCCTGCGCCACGCATCGCAATCTACGAATCTATCGTTTGCCAGCAACACTATGGATCCCCAGGCGAGCACGATTGCAAGATCGCGCCTGTGCAAGAGGAACTCGCGCTGTTAGGCGGAATTGAGCGCCTCTCAATCATCATCCCCAGTATTCTAGCCATACCGTTTGCAGCGCTTGCAGATCGTTATGGGCACTCTTTCATCCTGGCCATTGCGGTGTTTGGTGTATTTTTGGAGGACGGATGGCCATTCCTCGTCTGCTGGTTTCCAGAGGTGTTCCCTATCCGGTTGATATGGCTGCACTTTATGTTCAGCTGCATTGGCGGAGGGTTTACGGTGGTGGTCACCTTGTTGCACGTCATCATCGCGGATGTTGTTAGTGCGGAAGAGAGGACAAGAATGTTCTTTCGCGCAAGAGCTGCGGGTGTCGGCGCCAGTATTCTGGGATATGCTGCCAGTGGAGTTTTGATGAAGTCAAGCGAGTTCCTGCCGTGGGCTGTTGGGCTTGCAAGTTTGGTTCTTGGGACGATAACTGCGGTGTTGATCCCCAGAACCACTGTCGAACATGGTAGCAAGGCTGGTAATGAAGGTGAAGATAATGGCTGGAGCGTGAGATACTCACTCCAAGCGTTGAAAAATATTGTCTCGTTACTCATAGGTGACAAGCAAGTTCTGTGGATGCTGTTGCTTGTGTTCATCTGCCAATTAGGCTTCGACTCTGTGCCTCTGATGCTGGCGATCTACGTGTCGAAGCGGTTCGGGTGGAGCTTTGCAAACGTAAGTAGATTTCTAGCGGTGGAATTTCCTAGACTGACCTTTTACTACACAGGCAAGCTTTCTCAGCTCCCTTGAGATGGGTGTTGAATTCCTGGCGCTTGCCTTCTTGTTGCCAGCACTCACATCAAATCTACCTACCATATTTCGAAGGGCAAACACATTCGCCAAAGACAAATTCGTCGCCCAGTGGAGCCTCGTTGTACTCGCTATTGGTACGATCTGCTTGGGTGTCGCACCCGTAGTGGGCATCGCAATAGCCGGTATCATCATTCTAGCTCTGGGTTCCGGGCAAGATTCGTTGACACGATCTATGGCGACAGAGATGGTCCGCACTGATGAGATTAGCACAATGTATTCTGCTATCACCATGCTCCGTGCTATTGGAGGCTCGGTTAGTGGGCCTGTCTACGCATGGCTGTACACCACAGGGCTGAAGCAGAGGGGCGATGTCTGGTTAGGCCTCCCGTATCTTGTCGCTGGTGCGCTCTTCGTGACAGCAGTTGCTATGCTAGTGTTCATCCGCAACACAAACGAGGGCGAGACCGCTGAAGCAGACGAAGAAGTTCGCGAGCCTCTGTTGGCGTAAGAACGCATGACATAGCAATTTCCAATACATAGCGCCGTCTCACTGTAGTGCCGTGACGGAGTTCAATCGGATCCTCAATCCGCCATACGTGAAGCCTCTGATCTGCTCTCCCAGATGCAGCACATCATGTTTGATTCAATAATCAAGGGCGCCTCTGTCTTCCTGTGTACCACCCACGGCGACATCGAACAAGTATGCCGATGGCTTTCGGCCAACAATCGGGCTTCCCACGCACCGAGCCTCCGCCCCACATGCCCCAGCCTTTGTGCCAACCTTCCCAGACTAGGAAACTTGTGCAATGGCCGTTGAAAACGTTCGGCATTGCGGGGTGAGTTGCCCGATTCCATCGGGCTCTTTGCCTCGCCGTGTGCGCGATCGCTGAGTCCTGTGGCTGGCTTCGGTGGGCAGTCGGCGCCGGGCGGTGCGTGAGATGCCGAAGTCAGGCCAGCCTTGCCGATGCCTCGGCGGTGTGCAACGATGTGCTTACTGTGCTGCGTACGCATGGCCAACAGAAAGCGCTGAAAGGCCTTATCTGTAGCGCGTGCGACAGTTGCCAAAGTCAGGGAGTTGAAGTACCGGTTTCTGCGTCTCTTTCACTTCAGAGAAGCGCTAAAATTGGACCCTGCATGTGTACTGCGCTATTTCATGCAGGGTCCTGCTGTGCCTGAAAGAACACCAACATGCACAGCCTTTCTCTTCGAGCTCTTCGAGAGCGCTGTGGGGCAGGTAGGCTCAGTCCGTAGACTTGATCATGTTGGTAATGAGATTAGGATAGCCGTTTCTGTTATGGGGGGGGGGGGGGCGGATGCCATCCGGTGCTGGGTGAGGATCCGGATCGAGGATCCGTTCACCGCAAAGTCGGGGTGTATGCAGGGGGCAAGGGCCCAGTCGTTCGACCGCTTCGTGTCTTATCAGCACCTGAAGCAACTAATCCGGGGAAGATAACGGGACCTCCTCGGCGTGGCTATACTCATACCTCAGAAGGCATGGTCATATTCGGAAGACAGGGCTGCGTGAGTCAAAGGATTTTATGGAAGTAGATATAACCCAGCTGCATCGCCTGGCGCGAGGATCGTAATCTTTCTTATCCTAAATACTAGAGTATATCTTTTAAACGACCTACAACGCCGGTGAACACCGAAACAGAATCGTAAGCTCACCCTGCTCTTGACCATTCGATCTACGCATTATAAAATTCTCAATAACTTTGCGGGTTCTGGACTTATCACGGTGCATACAGCGGGCAGCTCAGGGGACTGGCATGCACGATGCCTCCTGCATGCAAGAAGTAAAGCTGTCAGCTAACGGATACATAGTCCTCAGCCATCTCTCTACGCTTTGTCACCGCTGTCCGCACTCGGCTTGCTTCCGACCCTTCAAGATGTGTTCTTACACATATTCCTGGTACTATTGTAACCACGACTATTACATCTGGGCCAACTCAATCGAGATTTGTGCATCGCGCTTGCTCTCCGGTTATTCCTACGATGCCTGGAGCATCGATATGTGCAAGAACCCCACAGTCAAATGTGGTGGGTTCTCCAATTATTACTGCAGCGAATGCTCCGAGGACGTAAATCTTGAACTCCAGCTCGACGAATGGTGAAGGATGGCAGTCGCAAAAAGTATCAGACTTGGGACTGGCACACCTGGGCAGCGTTAGGCTCCGGTAAGATGCACAGCGAGGAGATGTTAAGCGATTGTTCATGCGCAGGTGGCTGATCTGTGCGCAGCAGTGAGCGGTTCTCCTCGCACCAATTGCGTCCGTGCTGCGGCACCGTGTTAGCCTCACTATCGAAGACATGCGGTTACGCAGTCGTTCACCGCCTTCTCCGCCCAAACGGAATGGGCCCTCCACTATAGAGGCTCCAACTCTCGTCTGGCCAATGGCAAAAGACACTTTGCATGATCGGCGTATTTGGTGGCTGGCAGGCTTACAGGCGTTCATTATTGTTGGGCATCACATGTAAAAGCAAGCGATTGCGAGATATGGTTTTTATTTCTTTTATTGGCAAATGGAGCATATTTATGTGTTTTTTTTTTCGACATTGTGAGCCACGGTCTTCTTAAAGCTCTCATACAAGCATGTAGCGTTCGTATAGATCTTTACCAAACTTGAGCCCTCACCTCGTGCTAAAAGATTACAGCAAGTCTTACATCCAGTCAATATATGGCTGGTGGGACCATAATCATTCAGTAAGAGATTCGGCCGCCCGCTCCGGGCTGACACTGACACCTTCTTCCAGTGTGCGTCTAACTTGCTCAGCTCGTCTGCGGGCCTCAAGGTAGTACATAAACTCCTGATAAGTCCTTGGCATCACTCTGATGTTTCTTGGCACTATTGTGACTATCAGCAGGAGTTACCAGCTACAAAGCAACATGATACTAACCGTTGAATGTATAGTTGAATTGACCTGTCGGCTTCGAGTGGCCATGCTCGACGTCTCTCACCTTGGTATCGACCCGAATTTGCACCCTTGTGTACTCGCCATTTTGCTCAAAATGCTCTCCAGGAGCTCCAATGAGCGGGGGGTCCGTGTACACCACATGAGCTGTCATGTAGAGTATGCTTCCGACCGGCACCGGATTGAGAAATGTTGAGGGATCGAGAGATACGAAGGTGGGCCGGGCGTGTGCGAAGGCCGCGGCGGTAGTGAAGGCCAACTCGAACGTTCTAAGATATTAGTGAACATACTTTGTGGTCTGATGCAAGTATTCATCTTACTGTTTTAGCAGGAAACCTCCAAAAATCATGAAGTGGTGTCGGTTGCGATATTGTGGTTGCATGATGGTGGCAGTTTGGAGGCGCGTCGAATCCATGAAATGGAGGTTGTCCGGCTTGCGCAATTCATCATGAGGGTCTGTAGACACTAAGAATCAATGTGGTTCGATATCAGTCGGACAGTTGACTGACCATGGTACTGAAGCTGCTTCTGCCAGAATGCGTGGATAAGATCACTCTCGAGATCGTTTGGTGTATGTTTGATCAGCGACGTATTACGCCTCTCCTTCCGAATTTGTGAGTTGCGCTCTCCGAGGGCAAATAACCTTTTCTCTTCTTCGGTCTCCACGACCAATGCGTTTACGTTCACTGGCCTGTAACCCTGTTAGCTGGAACTATGCCGTGTTAGACGATTAGCATACTTCTTGGTGACGGGATCCAAAGACACCATCGTGAAAGTACAATTGATCAGGACATCCGTGTCTTTGACCTTCTCACCCTCTTTGGGGGCCTTTGCGACCTGCATTGTAATTTCCAAGCTGCTTCGGCCAGTGGCATAAGTAACTCTACCAGACAATTGAAGGTCACAGATCTCGTCCAGCGGATGGTGTATGGTAATTCGATCACAGGAAGCTGTGACTGTTGTCACATCTTCACCAGTGTGCTTGTATCTAGAATAATCTTAGAGGGCATTGTCAACCTTACGCAAATCCAATGGCTTACGCAATAACACCAGAGAGCGCGTCGAGATCCATGAAGATGGTGCCCAGACGTATGTGTCCAGAAGAGTTCAAATACGTATCAAGCAGCCATGGATCCCGGGCTAATGGTAGCACGACGTGGTGGTAGCTATCGTTCATACGCTTGGGGCTCAAGTCGCGATTCTTTGGCACTTCCGACTTTCCAGACTGTTTCCCAGGCTGGTTGCCCACTTGTTGCTGTTTACGGAATGCCTCGACCCATGGCGTCCGAACTCGCATCGACGTGAGTTCACGGAAGACACCATCAGTTTGCCTAAGACAGCTACAACTGAAGCTTCGTCGCGTCAATGAGGCCGGAATCGCACGTAGCTGCACGTAGTGGCTTCGTATAATTTGGCTCGTGCGCTGCAGCGCCACCCTCGTCGAGAAGCTCATTGTGTGTCGTTGGTTTGTTGTTGGGCTCGTGCTGCCGAGGAAATGACGGCTGAGCTCCCCTACCATTTAGCGCACGGGTGTGGGGCAGCCTCGTACAACGAACTGCGTACGTTCTTACCATCGACACCTCGATTGTCGAACTTTCATGCTTTGAGCCGCTAGCGTCGTACTTCGATGGCTTTAAAGGATGCGCTGGTCGATTGAGCTTGGACGAGCAGTCCTATCGACACCAGCAGCCAATCTTGAGCTCTGGCTAAGAACCTTGATCACAATCTCACCGCAGCAGCAATGCACTGACCTTGAGCAACATAACGCGGCTTCTCTGCTCGGCATCTTGTCATCTGGTAAAGTGTGGGTAGGTCGAGGCAACGGTCTATACATCGATCTGGACATCACTTTTAAACACCAGCCTGTTGCTGACGAGCAGCTTCGACGGCTTTCCGAGGACATCCTCGTTGCACCAGTGAGTGTCTGTTGAGCTTCAGAGAACGTAATTCTCACAAATTGTTTAGGTGTGGAAGCAGTTGGGTTTGCAGCCATTATCCCATGTCCAATCACCAGGGAAGTTGCGAATCGCTGTCACTTACGCACACGAGGGTGAAGCACCCACAGAGAAACAACGTCATCGAACACTACCAAGCACTCCTGCCACAGATGTGCGACCGCCTGAGGGTGTACCTTCGATGTCTCTTGATTCGATCCTTCTATCTGTGGATATCTTTAAGCTCCCCGAACGGAAGAAAACTGCAACTGGCAAAAGATTGAAAATGTCAACAAGCAATGGCGGCTTGTCGCAACCAAGACCCAGTGGAATGATTGACAGTCTTGAGCTAGAGCTCTCGGGAGCGACATTATTTACGTCGCCAGCAAGTCTGAAAAGAGCACGGACGTTGGCTTTGCCTACTATCGACAGCGGTCCGTACAGTCCCCAGGTGAGTCTTGACATTGGAGACTTGGAGACGTTAATCGATGGGTCATTGCAAGTCTCAATCCTCGGTCGCATCAATAACAAGATGTTGCCTGGAGTGAAACTCAAAGCGAGCACATTCGAAGTAGGCCTTGCAGATATCGCACCCATCTTGTGGAAACCCGGTTTCTTATCGGTAGGATATAGAATATGTGCTTACGCTGTTGACATGGCTAATCTTTCGTTAGTCGCTTTCGCAGAGAGCTAGCTTGGTACCTATTATCTCCAGATCTATTGGTCAAGCAGCCACAACCAGGATCTCAAGCCCATCATCCTTGGAGAAGAAGTTGTCAGCAGTCGCGACACCCTCCCCGTTTTTACAAATTCCAGACCAGGAATCGAGCCATGAGTGTGCAAGCGTTGTGGACACGGATCATCTGGCTCCAAATTTTGCTTCTCGACTTTGGCTGTACTTGCAACGAAACATACCTTGCAAATCGTGGACAGTACTGCGATCCTTTGTATCTTCAGCTTCGTCGTCTTCATTGGATTTACCAATCGATGAAATACTAGAGGAGTCAGGGCGAGAGGGCCAAATCCGCCACAGATCTAGCCTTCTCACGGTGGGTCCTGCAAGGGGCGAGACATCCGGATATCATCAAATTCTCGAGGATTGCCCTGCGGCCGCAACTGCCTATTGTGAGCTTTTGCCACAACAGCCTGTTCCGAGGGTAATGACCACCCCTGGTCACAGAATAAAGGAAGTTGAGGATGAGCTGCTCCTCGGGGATGGCTGTTTCGAGCCCCTGAACGTCGTCACACTTTACGGGAACCAGATCTCGTGTAGCCAGACACTTCGGGCTGATCTTCCATCACATGCGTGCGAAACAAACCGTCTGGCTCTCCCACCATACGCTACAGCCCACAAATCTGGTCTCCACACTCGGCCGAAGTAGCGCATAATGTGGCTGTCGGGAAAGACTTGTAACTTGACGGACTTGTGACTCCGCAAACTTAGTACGAGTCATTTGAGCCGTACTGCTGGAGCAAGACAGCCGTTAGACACACGGACAACGATCGCAACGACATCACTCTTGCTTGTACTAGGCCGAAAATTCTAAGAAAAGCCATTGCTACCCACAGTGAGATGTGCGGGACGGGTGGTGAGGTTGTGGCTCCCGGGCGATACATTGCTCTCAACATCAAACTCAACACTTGCTGCGGCTGCTTTCTCCGAACACGCAAGCATGGCCATCGCTCGGCGAGAACGAGACCGACGCAAAATCTGCACAGCTACACGAGTCGTCGTCGAGACTCCCCAAAGTTTGGAAATACACAGTAGACAAGAGATGTCTAGTGAACCTCTCTTGAAGTTTTTGAGCGGGCTCTGCAATTGGCTAAGTTGTCAAGGCGACTCTTGCCTATAACCAGCGTGCGCTACGCAAGTCATCTTGCACTTCTGTTTTAACAACATCGGCGGTCCACCACTGGGTTCACGACGACATGAGGAGATCATGTCCTCGGCCATTGCGGCGCACCACATATTCAAGTCTCGAGTTTTGTGTATATACAGAACGAACGGCGTGAAAAGCAATGGAGAAATCTCATGGAAATCATTAACTGGCAGAGTCGACGGCTGCCCTACGGCATCAAAGTTTGGTTGGCTACATCTGCACCCCGGTCGTGTATTTGGGCGGTGAGGTTGTCATCGAGTCTACTGCGAAGAAACTGAGGACACTAAACCAAGCGGGTGAGCCGTCGAAAGTTACCTGTCATAAAACGTGGCTGACGTCCATTGTGGGGATGATCGTGGGCCTTTTGATTGGACAGTCCAGAGAAATTACTCATGGCCTAAACACCGACGAAACTTACTTGCATTCGACGCAGGAACAAGCGAGCATGAGCTCGGCGCATACAAAAGTGCGTTGCTGGAATCCACCATGGATTGCTGTCTTCGGTCCGCACCGGGATTTATGAACAGAAGCAAAGCGATCTGGTTTGTCCCAGCGTGAGAATTTCGCCCAGCGAATCCTGGTACCCCGCCAATAATCTCGGCAGGATCGTTAAGCGCATCTCCCATGTTTAGCGCAGATCCTTCCACAGACTAGAACCCGACCTGGCCGTGTCAGCAGCCAAGTCTCCCCTATCATCAACCGCCGACGATCGATCTACGAACGCTTCATGACTCTCGCACAGGTTATCGAACTCTCAAGAGTGTTTCCAAGTGGCGAGTACATTCTCTTTGTTTCGAACAGACTGTCCGTAGTCGGTCAAAGTCGTCGAGTCTGTCACAGTCGACCCCTTTCCACACTGCGCTATCATGGCTAAATGTGTGCGAACTAAACAACTCAATACGGAAAGCCACAGTGCAGCCGTCTTGATGCCTGTAACGTTGCGCAAGAGTGATGACATGCTTCCCTTTCACGCAGCCATTCGGAGCTACCGGCAGCTGATGTGGCTTAACGATAGGCAAAAGCAAGCGAAAGGCGCAATTTACTCTTGGTCGTTGACCCGAGCGGAGATCGATCAAGGTGGATCCAACTCAACATTCGTGGCCGCAGCTGTGATGACCCATGACCACGGCCAGGGTTCACATGCACCGGCTGGGGAGAAACTGGAAATGAAATCCATAGATTCACGTGCCGAGAACTCGATCGTGTTCCACAAAACTATCAACATAGTCATGCAAATATTTGCTGCTGTGCAAAGCGTTTTGTAGCGTCCGCGGAAGACGCATCTCGGCAATCCGCCTTCGCCGACCTCATTTGGCATGCAGTACCAAGGTACCTTTTGCCGACGAACCACAAATCTGGGCTTCTAGCCGTCCGATGACACAAGGGACTACGTACACACGCACTTGACAGATTTCAAGTCGGAACTGTCGCGAGTAGGAACCCTTCGTCCTGCTGGATGATAACTTGTCAAGATGCTCTATTCGATAACACAAGTCGAGAAGCGCATTATAGAGAGGGACAGCATCACAGTCATGCGCTTCATCTGTGCCGTGCATACATGGTAATTTGCGACCCGTCGAGGTTGCAGATTGACTTGGCGAGTATTCGAACCTTATCCTCACTCAAATCACGCTTGTTTACATCGATCCCTCGGGGCTCCACCTATGTCAGCGGTAATCCCATTGGTGTGGCGCTCGGGGTCGCGGCTTCAATAGGTCGTGGCGATGGCTTAGGCTCTCTAGGCCAGCGGAGCTGGGCGTTCTTCTGTTCAACGGAGTCAGCGCTGTTACAGTGGTCGCTCGAACCTAAGGTACCCGACCTAGTTCAAGTGGTGGACGCTTACTTGGTGTTTTGTGGATCAGCATGTCAATACATAACGAAACGCCCTGCATCCGTCCGGAAGGCTTTCCGCGCCACGATCTCCTGCATCTCTCTCAGAACTTGCTGCAGAAGGAATCCTGCTCGCGCCCTCACGACCACACAGTCTACGAATATATCCACTCTTGCCATTAGAGTACTGGGAATTCTACGGGCGCACAATTCTGGTTTCCCGGCACAGATGAACTGATCGTGGATCTCTCCACGGATACCCCAGGCATTCCATCTCAGCTGAACCCACCTGTTCACAAAACCACCCATCATGAGCCCGAGCCCCGAACTTGAGGCCAAATATCCCATCGGGAGCAAGCCAAATATTTCTTTCATACCCTATTTAATATTCTGTTCTTATCTAGTCAGCTTGATCGGATCTGCAACAACGGTAGAGTTGTTACACCGAAGAGTGTCCGGCGCAGGATGGAGGTCATGGTTTGTTAAGGTCAATTAAGTCAAACACCACCAGCTAATATCGACAGGGTACAAATCGCAGGCTGTTCAGTCTCGTTTGGCTTGGTGGCTATCTGGTGCATGCATTTCGTCGGTAACCGAGCCATCGTTCTAGGCGACGGTGAAGACGAGATCCAACTGTACTACAGTCCTACCTTTACCGCGCTCTCCGCTATCATTCCGGTTGTGGTCATCTTCCTAGGACTTATGATTGCCGACCGATTTTACAGGCGAAGCAAGCATGCAGCCATTCGAATCATCTCACTCGTCGTTTGCGGTATTTGCGCCGGTGCAGCTATCACGGAGATGCACTACCTCGGAAACAACGGTACAACAAACTACCGCCTACATCTCAACTGGGCGCACGTATTTGGTGCTGCTGGCATTGCTGTCGGCGCCAGCTTACTCTCTTTCGGCCTATTCTTTCATTGGAGCGGTTCTTGGTTGAACAACATTTTTAGGCGCTGTCTAGTCGCTTGTTTCCTGGCTTTGGCGGTCTCAGGCATGCACTGGACTGGCGCTGCTGGCACTTGGTACGAGGTACGAGGCTACCATGATGGATCCGGTCAAGAACGCAACATTACACTGATCATCGCTCTTTGCTTGGTGAGTCTTCGCTGCTGAACCTGCAGTACTTCTGCTAAAGAACTCCTAGTGTTTGAGCGCCTGCTTTGTCTGCTTCATGCTCGGCTTTTTGAAGCAGCGCCACCGTCGACTTCTCAAAGACCGTGCTCAGCAAGTCGTCCTTGCGTGCGCTACATTCGACGAGAGCGGCAAACTTTTGGTTAGTCAAGGTGGACTTCTACCTTGCCAGACTATCACTCGGCAGTTTCATCAGCGGGTATGTCTATCACGGTCTATCTGCGTGCATTAGCAGAACTAACTCCTGTAGACGTTCGACGACGAGTTCAACAACGCGCACCCTGTCTTCCAATGGGTCTTCAGAGTATCTCGCCACTGGGGAGGTATCGTAGACTTGATACCGTCGATGCGTGAACACCTTCATAACACTGGCTACCTGCAACAGACATCGCCCTCCACGGCAGCGGAAAGCCGTAGCTCTTTCAGTTCAGAGGACGACTCAACTTACTCTGCAACCTTTCGTGAGCTGTTTTGCGTCACCGCTTACGACATCGCAAAGACGCTCGACACCGGCCTCCAGAATCTGGGAAACCTATATGAAGACGTGGTTACTACTGGTACCTCCATGTCAATGGCAAGAGCTGTATTCAAGGACCCACACGACAGGAAAGAAATTCTTGCTGCAGATTTGGCGAGCAAAGACGTCGAGACCGGCATGGCCAGCCCAATTCTTTTTGGCCGTGGACAAATGCTGGTCTTGACAAAAAGGGCGGATGCGAATGAGGTAAAGCGACTACAGAACCTAGGCTACCACTTTGCGAACATCGACCAGGTTGGTGACAATCTCGCTCGTAGTCTGCAGGTAACTCGAGACGACCTACATGATATGGTCGAACGCTGGCGTGCCTTCATCACAAGGGAGCCATCTGTTCCGTCAAGCGGAACCTACCTTGCATCATTCCTTCTGCAACCTGCACCAGGCATGCGAGGCCTAGACATCATTGTGCCTCGAGCCAACCCAGACAGACTGCCTATGGTCAAGCTTGCAAACGACGAGCTCAGCTTGGCTGAATTGAAGCTTCTGGTTGCCTTTAATGGGTTGTCATTGGATGATTGTCTTGCGCGTACAGGTCAGCGCACTGGTCATGAGACTAAAGAGGAGGATGCGTTTTTAGAGAACTTCCGTAACAAGATACTCGACCTCTTGCGCGACGCACCCGAGGCCGCCCTGCATCGCGCCATCTTCTCTGCAAAGCAACTCGATATTGCGCACGGCGTTGCTGGCCAGAAAGAACGCAGCCCAGCCACTGTGTTCGCCTTTTGTGGCATCAAGGAGATCTACATCCAGTCTCTTCAGAGCATGACCTTGAAGTGCATACCTCTGTCTTTCTTCCAAACTTGCCTCCGGTCATATCCTGGCTCTCCAGACCACCAAATACTAGCAATCAAGAACCACAAGGAGTTCTCCACCCTCACACGGGTTCCATCCATCACCAAAGAGCCTGAGAAGCGTGCCAATAGGTGGAACTTCAGATTGCGACCGCACCGATCAATGTCATCCGACATGAGTCTTCAGCCGGATTCTTGCTCAGAAAAGGGCCTTGTAAATCCTACATCACCCTCTGCCGATGCAAGCAGCAGCCATCCTTGGGGAGGCATCATGGTTACTTCCACTCAGCAGATAATTCACGACGAGTCGAAGAAAGCAGGATCTACGATGGAGTTGCGGGATATGGGCGTCAAATCTGAGGCTGGCGTCGCTGATCAAGAGCAGATGACGTTGGCAGACCGATTGATGTCAATCACAACTGCCTTCCGGGACCCGCATGCAACGCGAGCGCTTCCCAAGGACCTTTACTATGGAAGGAAGTAGATACGGTGCAACCTTTTCCTATTAAGCATTGTCGGCGTTTCTCCGTTACTGTTTGGAATACCCACGCATCATTTGGCGCACATGAGGATCAGATTACGAGCTAGGATGGATATGAACAATGTACAACACGAAGATACTATAGCTACTTGAGGTGCAATGCATACACGACATGGATGACTGGACGAATCTTGTCTGTGAACCTTGGAATGTGTGGTGCTTGACTTGACCGATAGCGTAGACATCCTTGTCATGGTCATTGCGGGGCGATCAGCAAATGACGCGCTGCACAACTTTCTGCCCCGCGACATCACCGAGCTCCTTGACACTCACCAATTGCCTCACAGATCACTACCGAGAGGCTTTGTAGTGTCTTCGCAGAGGTTGAGTACCAGCTTAACCAAACCCAAGACACCTGTCGGCCACACTGAGTTGGGGTTAAGGCTTAAGCTCCATCGTCGCCCGTAGTGGCTCCTTGCAAATTCGCCATGTCTAACCCCACGCCTACGCTGTCACACCTCTCAACGCTCTCGCCGCCGTCGAACTCGCGAACGTGGCAGACTGCGCCCCATCCAAGCCTGCCAATCGTCGCAACAGCGTGTTCGGACCGATCTGTGCGCGTCTACAGCCTGACATCCTTTACACTCCTGCACTCTATCACCGGCGGTCACAAGCGTTCCGTGCGCTCATGTAGCTGGAAACCGCACACTCAGGGGCAATCTGTCCTTGCCACTGGATCGTTCGACAGTAGTGCAGGAATCTGGCGCAAAGAGGACGGCGACAGATTGGAGCACGAGGTAGGCCGTGAGGTCGGCGACGAGGAAAACGAAGACGATGAGGAGTACCAGTTCTCCTGCATCCTTGATGGCCACGAGTCTGAGATCAAGTCGCTTACTTGGTCTCCCAGCGGTCAGTACCTAGCTACGTGCTCGCGCGACAAGAGCGTCTGGATATGGGAGGAGCTGGAGGATGATAACTTCGAGACGGTCGCGGTGCTACAGGAGCATGATGGTGATGTCAAGTGTGTTGCGTGGCATCCTGAAGAGGATTTGCTTGTGTCGACAAGTTATGACGACACTGTACGCTTCTACAGGGAAGATCAGGATGACTGGGTGCAAGTGGCAGTTGTGGAGGGCCACGGGATGACGGTCTGGTGGGCCGAATTCGAGGGGTCTGGAATGTCGAAGATTGACTTTAGGAGACAAAGAGATGGGCTCGAGGAGAAACAAGCGCAGCACATCGAGGCGCTGGAACAGAGCGGACCGAGGCTTGCAACATGTTCAGACGATTGCACAGTGCGTATTTGGAAGAGGAAACCAAGGGAGGGCACAAATAGCCAGAAATCTGGCATACCATCCATCATCCGCTCTGGGGCTATCGACGAAGACTGGTACCAGGAGGCTATACTTCCCAGAGCCCACGATCGTGCCATCTACTCTGTCAGCTGGAGCCGCACCACCGGCCTACTTGTCAGCGCAGGCAGTGATGGAAAGATCGTCGTATATAGAGAGAAATGGAGGAGTCTGGGTGCCCACGGTATCACGAATGGCACAGCAATGGAAGGCATCGAGACTGCTGAAGGAGCTGATGTCGAGGCGAATGAGGAGGTGCCGACTGAATGGGTGGTTGTTGCCGAGATCTTCTCTGCGCACGATGTCTTTGAGATCAACCACGTTACATGGGCACGGAGGGCAGACAAGGGCAAGAGGTGGGATGGCGAAGAGGTCATTGTCAGTACGGGTGATGAGGGTGAGGTTAGGGTTTGGACATTGGAAGAAGCACTTTTCATGCCATGAGACAACCTCACAACATTGGTCCGGATAGAGCTGGCTACCACTTATCAAATCATATGCCTCTCTCCACCCGGACGATCATATCGGCACCGTTGGCAGACAATGCCGCTAAGCACAGAATACCGGTTATCAACAACAACTACAACAACAGTGCTGGACTTTCTCGAGCAACACGACCAAGCAAGCACAAGTTAAATGGTTATTCGTGTTAACGTAGAAGAACCTCACAGGCGGTCTAGAGCCACATTGCATAGATGGCGCAACAGCATAATTTTGTACAAACGGTATCGTAAATGCCTCAATTCAGGGGCCTCTGCGGTGGTGTCAAGACGCCTTCTTCGACCACAGAATATTGACAGCGAAAGATGACGACCTTCACGGTCACATGAAAACAAACAAGCTTGCTGACGACAACCTGCGTTGAGCAGATTGGAGAACGCGTGCGCGTGGGGTTGGCCACCGTTGCGTGTCTGTGGCTTTGCGTGCTTGGAGGGTTGTGCTTGGTGCTTGGGCCGGATGGCGGCTGCACACGTCATGCCGTCTTTGGAGGATCTGCACTCGATCAGGGAATGGACTCCAAAATTTATGGGCTGATGCAATCTCGCGTGCACCGTGTCAACTTCTCGAGGACTACTCTTATTACCTGGTATTGCAGCTCGAAGCATACCTTGGTCCTACAACACCTAATTGCGGTGAACGAGTCACGTTGATTGCGCCTTCTGTTGCTCCACTCGCTACCGGTAGCACCCGCGTTTGCGCCCAAGCTCCTCAACCCCGGGATCCCGCGCATTTGGCCGTCCATCGTTCAACTCCCATCTCTCGACGAACGCAAGCCATTGCAGCCTGTCGCGGCCGTCGCAGTGCTGTTGTAACGCGCGTTTTGCAGCACCACACCAATGCCACCTAAGCGCAAGAGGTCCAACACGGTTGGCTCGGTCAAGAAGGACGCCATGGACGTCGTGCAGCCATCCTCGCGCGACGCGTCTGACGAGGGCGCCGAGGACTCTGTCTTGCAGCAAGTCACATCGAAGAAGGAGCGCCAGGCGGAGTCGACAAAACGCGGACGCGGCGGGCACCCCGACGAGGAGAGCGACGCCGAAGAGGATGACGAGCGCGTCAGCAAGAAGACCAGGCGCTCGTCCGCCGATCGAATCAAGAACGGCGAAAACGGCGAGGCAAGCACAATGCGGATGGAGGCGCCTCCAGGCGCCGGTCTGACCGACCCCGCCGGTGGCTTCAAAACGAACCCACCCGCAATGGACCGTCCGATTCGAGTCTATGCAGATGGTGTCTTCGATCTCTTCCACATTGGTCACATGCGCGCGCTGCAGCAGGCCAAGACCGCCTTCGCTCATCTGGCGCCCAACAACCCGCAAGTCGAGCTCGTAGTCGGCGTCACAGGCGACACGGAGACGCACAAGCGCAAGGGTCTCACAGTATTGTCGGCGAGAGAGCGAGCAGAGAGCGTGCGACACTGCAAATGGGTCGATGAAGTCATTCCAGACTGCCCCTGGATCGTCACGACCGACTTTCTCGAGAAGCACAAGATCGACTACGTTGCACATGACGACCTTCCCTACGGTGCAGACGAGGGCGACGATATCTATGGACCTATCAAGGAAAAGGGCATGTTCCTTGTCACCCAGCGAACGGAGGGTCTGAGCACGACAGGCATCATCACCAAGTAAGGGTCTCAAGTCCAGGGCAATACGAGCAAGCACTAACAGCATCCAGGATTGTCCGCGATTATGACCAATACGTCGACCGCCAGCTGAAGCGCGGCACATCGCGCAAGGAGCTCAACGTTTCTTGGCTCAAGAAGAACGAGCTCGACCTTAAGCGCAACATGGTCGAGTTCCGCGACAGCATCAAGGCCAACTGGGCAACTACAGGGCAAGAACTCACAAAAGATTTCCGTCAGTTCTGGCAGACTAGCCGTCCTGCCAGCCCAGCAAGGACTCCTACACGTGAACAGACGAACGCAATGGAACAGGCTGCAGCTGACGCTCGATCACCGTCTGCCTTGTCGAGGCTGAGCCATCTGGATGTACCACGGGGCAATGCGGAGAGGGGAAGCACAGAGTTTGCAGCTGGGTATAATTTGGGTCTGATCGGCGGTGTCAGAGCATGGGTGCGTGATTCTGAACGCGACTTTGAATCAACTACTGACAGCGCGCAGATGGCCAGGAGCCGACGAAACCTGAACGACAGTAGACCTCAGAGTCCTTCGAATAGTAGCGAGGACGAACGCGAAGACCGCAGCCCACAGGCTGAGCCTCGACGTGGACGAAGTGGAAAGAAGAGTGATGACCTGGACATTGAGGCTTAGATGGCCTCTTTTGTCTTGGAAGGTCCTACCGTCGACTCCTGACAAGATACAAATGGCACTCGAAGAGGCTTAGCCACAACCGAAACGAGGTAATGAGTGGCGACTGAGATTACGCCAACTCGTTCGAGAGGCAACAACACTCACGTATGACGTCGATATACACGTGGTAATGTGAATACAACCAAATTGGGACGGCAGCTCAATACTCCGGCCTCGTTCATACTTCATTCATTCAATCAGCGTTGCACTTAGCCTCACGTTACTGTTGTCTCATCTTGTGTTTGCCCTGACACTAGCATGGTAGCTTGCAAGCGTATTCATTGCTTGTAATCAATGCCGCAGTGGAGCAAATTGTTCTCACCATGCTGCACACTTCCTCATGAAAACACCTGAGACACGACTCTAGTGTTGTTTCAAAACACAGCTCTCTTCATTGTACCTATATCTATTTGCAGTGTGTTGGCTCTCGTTTGTCAAGCACGGTCATATCAGTTTGCTAGAGCCAACGAGATTCATAGAATGGCATCTTCAAAAGATACTAAGTCCAACTGACATCACCACACATTCTTCAGCGCTGCATATCGTCCTCCGAACTACCAACAGTCTCTCAACACCTACTATCAAGTACACCGTTCATCGAGACGGAGCACCACCAGGACCGACCATATTCATGTGCACCCTCACCTTCACTCTCGGCTCCTGCGCTTGCCTACCCATGCCAGACGAGCGTCTCTACATCCTCTGCCCCGCTGCTGAAATTCGCAAACCAATTCAGGCTTGTCCGAGAGCACAATGCTATGTCAGGATAGCGAGGCATGCTCGCGCCTGCGAGTGGTGCTGGAAGTTCGCGTTTGTACACAAGAAGAAGGTAGACAGGGCTTATGTGAGGGACAGGAAAATAAGGAGCGGACGTCAGTATGTAGGGAGGCTGGAGATGGAGAGGCTGATGGAGGGGAGTAAGGAGGAGAGACGTGATAACAAGACAGGGTGAATCACTTCATCAACATGTTCGGCCGAGAAGCATGTTACGGATGTTGGAAAAGTAGCTGCGTATGTGGGAGACGGGGAGGGCTATTGGCAGGGGCGGTAAGTTGTACTGAGACAATCCATGCTTCGACAATGGCGATGGTATGAGCAGGATCGTTGTTGTGGGTTACGACCTTGTAATGGAAAGACGCAATGGCCAGCGACCGCCATATACCTGGGTCTCTGCCTGTGGTCCTTCCTCTTCGCTAACATGTAGCAGGGCTCATAAGTAGCAGAAGAAGCTGGCAACAACAGCCAGATCCTTTGGTCATATAAGGTCGAGCGAAGTTATTATGAGGCTTATGAAGCTGGACTGAATGTACCCTTTGATGGTGATAAGCAGAGACTTGCAGCCGTCTCTTCCTGTCATGCTAGGGTGTGAGTTGACGATCAGATGTCGGTTGACGTGCAGCCGAAGGATCCATCCTTCTTCACGAGTGTAGATGAAGCAGCCAATTACAATAAATCATCGTCTCTTCGGGCACCGGACGAGCATGGGCATGTGGGGCACCCTGCTGCCTTCCGTCAGAAAGCCGCGGCTGCTTCGATCCAGAGTCCTTTCCTCAGCCCTATTGCACATATATGTGTGGACCATATTGTGTCTTCTCTGCTCCTTCGCCCGTGCATTGAACCACTCTTACTGTCTCAGGAAACGATGCGCCCGACCATCGACCGGTCCAGTTCGTACAAGACCCGCACGCCTCGTCCTCGTTCCAGCATGATCCTCCTTGCAGCCTCTCTTATTCATACGACGTCTGTCTCACCGGACATGAGAGGTCGCTCCATCTTTGACAACTGCAGTCTCTTACACTTTCTCCACAACGATCATGTCAGCGGCAATGTCAATCACGGCAGTTTGTCGGTGCATGGCTGAATCGACGGAAACACTGACGTTTCACACCCCGTTCGCGCAAGAACACGCTCAGCACGACCCCATGATGCTATACTGAAGACGAGGCTGGCATTGAAGCCAGAGCGTTGGATGCGCGTACGACGCGTGCCAAGATCCGTGAACAATGGACAGACATCACGATAGGCGAGGCCGCCGACCGGTCAGCTGCTGCACGCATCGCACGGGACATGCTTTGCCCGCCAGATGCGGCCGCAATGGTTGGCGAGGAAATGCTCCGAAGTGCTCGCCCTGGTTTAATGAAAAGTGAGGCTGCTCATGACGGTTGCGGCGCTGCCAGCCAATCTCGGCTGTGCTCTCCTTTTCGGCTAACCGCATGCGTTGCTCGGAATGAGATGCCTGCAAGTCGCCCTCCGCTCTGCAGCTGCGACCATGACTTTTGACAGCCGCCGAGCTGGCGCTACTGCGGCTCCGCGACGGCGGCAGCGACTCTGACCGTGGTTGAGTTGCGGGTAACCAGCGGTGTGTAGCCGGGAAGGCTTGTTTACCAGCTTCACACTGGCTGGTGCTCCGAGCAACGGGTTGCGAACGCCCCAGCGCCCTCTGTGTCGTGTTGTGGCGATCGGCTGCGCGTATTGGATGTCGATATCGGTATTGGCGGTTGCACATCTTAAGATACGGTCAAGGCATAAGCACTGAACAGCTCCTTGTTCTGCTTGTTCCCTCCTTTCTTCCAAGTAATGCAAGGGCTGACCCTCTGACTTCAGCCTCTTTCACATCCAGCAAAACAGCGCTCACCCCAAGAACGAGTCAGACGCTGTTTGAATTCCGCAACACACCTTGCAGCAGTCTCACACCTTGCCGCAGCATACCCGCTACCTTCAGTAGTATCCGCCTGTCTGTCTCTCTGCCTCTGTCTTCGTTGGCTCTTGTTTCGTTTTCGCTTTGCTTTTCTTGCAAAGTGCACTGTTACGAAGCCGTCTCATCAAGCTTCCGCAAACGTCGTTGTGTTCAATCAGCACAACTGACCTCTTTGTCCCCCCTTCTACTATGTCAGCATCACACAAGCCATAAGTCTTGCGCCTGATAGATCTCAAGGATCTACCATCCAAGCGGGCATATGTCAAAAGGTACTCCTTAATCAAGCGTACAGCCGCATCTTGCAAATCTGACTCGGATCTGTCTCGCGGGTTCATGCGGGAGCTTGCGGCTTCTGTCAAACATGCCGCGAACACATTTTCAGCTTGCGTCTTGCAAACGCCTCGTCTTGTATGGTTTGGTCGCTGACTTGTCGCAGCTCGCGCTCGTGGCAACACTTACGATTTGTCCGCGCTCGCCTCTTCACGACTTATCATCACCACCAGTCCAATTCCCTCTTGCTAGTATTACGTATACTTCAGGGTCCTTGACGCATCAGTACGCGTCGTTCGTCAAGGAGTACTCGCGATCACTGTCATTACCAGGAAGACATGGGTACCCAGACACCCAAAGCTGCAGGCAGCAATCCTCCTCCCATCCGGGCCAGTGACAATGCTTATGCCGTCCGATCCGTAGAAAAGAAGAGAGCTGCTTCAGTATCATCACCATCATGGCATCGGCCACTCCCTAGTCACGAAACACCAGCACACGCTGGACATGACAAGAGATGCAGGGAGCAGTACCCCGTACAGTCCGCGCAATCAATATCGAGCTCGTCAGTCTATACGCCAGACGCTCCAGAACAGCTTGCTCGACTGCTGATCACCATGATTCCCGGACCTGAAGGGCAGAAGCTAGCTGAGGCTTTCCGTGATGCATCGGACCTACCACCAATCACTCGACAGTCACTGAGCGAGCTCGACATTCAGAACATCATCACAAACATTAGGTTACGACATGACGTCAACTTCGATCGCGATCTCAGCTTCCGACCAAATCTCGACGGTGTAAAGGGGCAGGAAAAAGTCAAAACTGCGCAGGTGTACTGGAGAGCATTGGTGGGAGAGCTGGAGCTCTACAATAGGTTATTCCGGAGAAATCCGCTGCTGATGCAAACGGACACGAAAGAATTGTCAACCATTGTGCAGCACGCTGAGCGACGGATTCCGAAGATCTTCGAAACTATCCAAGATGTATTAAAGAGCCTCGTACCTGATCGCGACCATTCAAGAGTAGACGAGCACCTGGACGTGGAGATGTTGATGAAGCAAATCGAGAGAGGTATATGTGATCTTGTGGGCTTGTCAGAGTGGATATCATGTCTCTTGAAGGAACACTGCGCGCCGATGAGGGATCAATGGGTCGACAAGATGGTCTCCTATACTCGAACAGGAGTTATGCAGAGCAAACCCGAAAGCATCGTAAAGGGACTCTGTGAGCTTCTTGGTATACTTGAGTCGATGAAATTGGTCAGTCGCGCCAGGTTTGGTGTAGTGCACCTCTAACATCCACCAGGACGTCGCAAATCATCAGATCAGGAATCTGAAAACTATTCTTATAGAGGACACCGTCGGCTTCGAGACCCACTATCACCTCGAGAAACTGGTCCACGGCCGAGCACGAGTCAATGTCGAGTCCGCACAGTCATGGTATCAATCTGCTACTCAAGAGTTCGCTTCGCTCTGCACCAGTCCATGCAACTCGCCACGTTTGAACCTCGAAATTTTTGTCCGTGGCATGACAGCCTCGTTGTTTGGGAGAGACGGACGATCTGGATTTCCAGACACCACGTACCTTGATACCGAACGACTACAGCTCATCAAAGCAGAGATCGAAGATCACGTCTTCTTCGAGGTTTGCTTAGACATGTTTGCGACTCTCCTGAAGCAGTTTGGGTACCAAGGATCAAGCCTATCGACGACACGCCAGCAGCTGATATATTCACTTATAGCAATCATGGGCGAGTCGAGCGTTGGCTATGGTTTACGCCAATGGACGTCTAACTCTGAAGCGCTATCGCTTGAGATACTCAGACAAGCGTCTAATCTTGCTGGTAAAGCCATAGCCTACGACCACGACACCTTGTCGAGCGCAAACCAGCTTTTGCGCCACCTATTCTTCAGCACTTTCACAACTCAGGCACGAAGCTTGGAAGCTGCTGTGCTTCCTACCATCTTGGCCACGATTGACAAACATAATAGCTCGTCACCATTGGAACTCTTCAACAATCTCGTCCCAAACACTGCAACGACGTCGCTCCCGCCTATGCATGACGCACACCCCACTGTTACTGATACGTTATCCTCTCCTCGAATTCTTCACCCGAACGTCAACAAACTTTCTGACATCGCAAACCGCATCTCCCACATTATTATTTTGCATTGGCGCATCTGGAGCAAAATAGCATACGTACAAGAAGATGCAACAACTCCACTTTCCACACCCATATTGGCAATTCAAGCTAAGAAGACACCGGTTCCTTCTTGCCTGAAGACTGGCGAGGCGCCGGAGACTTACGAAGAGACTCATGTTGTTTATGAGGAACCTTCGCAGTAACAACATCACTGGCTTTTTTTTTCTTTTTTTTTTCGACATTGTCAACCGCACCGGCGTTACGGTGTATCTTGATAGTTTACGATACCACTTCATTTTCATGTACAAACAGCATTTCTGGATGATATGCACAATTAGCTACGGACAAGCAAGTGCTGACATCACCCATGCTTTTTCTTCTGGCAAAAATTTTGTTCTCGCGGATACACCTTGCATGGCCGGTGTTTGGGAGCTCATGTAGCTTTGTCAAAATTGTGGGGAGATGGTTGCAGGAAATGGCTGTGTAGGTGGTAGTCGACTTAGGGTGGCGGATCTAATCTCAATACATCTACTGATATGTTAATTGAGTGCCGTGGATGTTGAGTTGTTCTCACTGCAGCTCTATCGTTTGCCTGAGTTTGTCAAAACACAACTCCATTGACTGCTGCGAAATGTAAACGTATCCTGGAGTATTCAATCTTTCGAACCAAGGCCACAAGTTTGCATTTGCGCACCTTGAACTATGTCGTGCGATTGTAGGCCCCGGAACTCGGAGTGTCAATTCGGAGCACTTTGTACGCTAGACGTCTCCGGCTGCGCTGTATTCGGTAATCCTTGGCCTCTCGTTGGCTGGAGATGATTCGGCAGTCAGCTGGAAGGTGCGATACAATCATGGAACACTCCGGGATGTCCATCCAGTTTGAGCAATTTAAACAATCAATTCTGCTCACGTTTGAGGCTCAAATACTCTGCATTTTTTATTTGCTGACCAATTGCTGCGTGTTTGCAAGGCTTGTGTCAGACTTGCGACCTCTCGATTGCCGATCCCTGGCCGCCACCTGAGCAGCTTCCTCCATCAGCTTCTGCACCTAGAACGCTTTATACCCGACGTTATAAGCTCCACACCCACAGGCATTCCCGCCCGCTTTGTTACCCACGTTTCGTCCCGCCTCGCACGACCTCGCTCGTTCACCTCTACGCCACACATCGCGGCCATGTCGTTCTCATCGCTCGTCTCAGACATTGCATACCGCAACCCAAGCAGGCCGGAACTGCGCTCAGCAGCTTCCGAGGCAGGCCGCTCATATGCAAGCACAGCTGCCACCAGCGTCAGCATATCCGGCGACATCAAGAGTCAATTGCACGGAGGATACTCGCACCCCCTCGCACGAGCATGGCAGGCTGAGCGACAACTCACAAAGGTGCGCTCGGAATCGTTCCGTTCTGCGTTGCGCGCCCGCTAACATGATGGATGTAGTCCATGCTCATCTACCCTCTCTTCGTTTCGGACCAGCCTGACGAGGAGACGCTCATTCCTTCCCTGCCAAACCAGCACCGCCGTGGTCTGAACAAGCTCGTGCCCTACCTGAAACCGCTCGTCGAGAAAGGCCTGAAGTCAGTTATTCTTTTTGGTGTGCCGATTGCGCCAAACGCAAAGGACGCTCTCGGCACCAGCGCAGACGACCCAAAGGGACCTGTCATTAAGGCTATTCGCCTCCTTCGTCGCAACTTCCCTGATCTCTTCATCACCGCTGACGTCTGCCTCTGCGAATACACATCACACGGCCACTGCGGTATCTTAAGAGACGACGGCAGCTTGAACAACCAGCTCTCGGTGGAGCGCATTAGTGATGTTGCCATCTCGTACGCACTGGCTGGCGCACACTGCGTCGCACCCTCAGACATGAACGACGGCCGAATTCGAGCAATCAAGCTGAAGCTGATCGAAGCCGGTATCGCCCACCAAGTCGTCCTGATGTCATACTCCGCAAAGTTCTCCGGGTGCTTATACGGACCTTTCCGCGACGCCGCAGGCTCGGTTCCCTCATTCGGCGACCGCCGCTGCTACCAGCTGCCACCGGGCGGTCGTGGCCTCGCCCGCCGCGCTATCCACCGTGACATCAACGAGGGCGCAGACATTATCATGGTCAAGCCCGCGAGCCAGTACCTCGACATTATCAGCGACGCAAAGGAGATTGGCAAGGACATGCCTGTAGCAGCTTATCAGGTGTCGGGCGAGTACGCCATGATCCATGCCGCGGCTGCAGCGGGGGTTTTCGACCTGCGCGCCATGGCTGAGGAGGCTACGCAGGGCATCCTGCGCGCAGGCGCTACGATTATTGTCAGCTACTTCACACCAGAGTTCTTGGACTGGCTGAGCAACTAAGGCAATGGTTGCGGCTTGTTTTATTGTGTGTATGTGTTCGAGATGATACCTTGTTTTTAACGGCATTTACAAAAGGGATGGGTTCGGCGTTGATATATCCACGACTGCGAAATGGATGACTTACACCATGATCAAATTCACTCTTGATTCTCCTTTTTATCCGCTTCTGTTGACTCCTGTTCGGGATTCTTGGTTATTGATGCGTCTACAGATGTACTGATTGTGGCAGCTCCCTGAACTGGCTGCGCTGGCTCGCACTGGCGTCCCATATAGATTTTGCTGATACACGCACTCATCAGGCCACGAACTCAGCACACGTTGACGACAACTCAACAATCTCAAAGTAATCGTACATGTACACGAACAGAACGCTATCTCAACACGCGCGCAGAGTCGAGCTCTTCGACCCGCACAAAAATGCTACACAAGCAACGCTACATACACAACACAACACAACACCACCACCACCACCGCCACCCCGGTACACTACCCCAAGAACCGATCCGTCCACCTCCCCTTTGCCGCCCGCTCACCCCCAACATACGCCCCCTCCTCCTCCTCCCACTTCTTCCGCTCAACCCTCCTGCGCGCCGAGTACGCCCGCGCAAACCGCCATGCCTCGGTATCCGCCAGATTCCACTGCTCGACGGCATCGACGATGCCGCGCATAAAGCGGTCTTTGCTTTTGATCGCGTCGCGGGCCTTGGTGAGGCGGAGTTTCTCCTTCTCCGTCCAGAAGCTGTCGGGCACGTCGACGCCGGGCACGGGGTCCGGATAGGGCGGGCGGGGGAAGAGGATGAGTTCGCTTTCTGCGGTGGGGCTTGAGGGTTCCTTTGTCGACGAGGCCAGCGTGGGGAGCTGGAAGCCGAAGATCCAGTCCAGGTCGTCTTTTGTCGTGCGCTCGGCGGTTAGCCACAGGCTGTGTGCGGGGCTGGCGGCGACGAGCTCCTTGAATTGCAGCAGCCGGTGGGTTTCGCTGTGCGTGCTGCCTATGGACTTTTGGGTTAGGGCTCCTAGCCATAGGTCGCGCTGGGCGTTGTTCCGCAGGAAGGACACGTCGATGTTGTCGCGGGTGTAGTGAAGTGAGTTGATTGTGTAGGGGTGCGGCACTGTGCCGATTGTGAAGAGCTTGGTGGTGTTTACAAATTCAGGGAAGAGATGGAGTTTAGGTGCGTTTTTGGTGCTGCAGGGGACGCATTTGGGGCGGTTTGGGGGGCAGGATTTGGGCATTGGTGAGGCGGGGCATTGGGTCAGGTTGCGGGCGATGTCGATGGAGGGTTCGATGAGGGAGGTGGTGTGCTCGGGGAGGGGTTGGGCGATTGCTAGGCCCTCGGGGTGCAGTTCCTGGAAGGTCAGGTGGAGGTGCGAGTTGATTAGGCTGTTGAGCAGGTCCAGGCCTTCGGCTTGGGTGGTGTTGGTGAGTTTGTCCGCGACTGTTTTGTAGGACTTGGTGATGACGTCGGTGCTGTAGTAGGCAATGCCGTTTGCTTTTGTGTCTTTGGCCGTGTCCGATCCTAGCAGGTTGACTACAGCACCACCGTCCTTTGTTGCCGCTGCTGCAATCTTGTCCTTGCTTGCCGTCACGTTCATCAAGTACAGATTATTCAACAGCCTCCTGATTGCGCTCTCGACCGCGGCCGCGTCGCCAAAAAACAGGCCACTGTTCAGACCATCGACCCGCGACAGCTGGGGATACTCCTGGCGGCGCAAGAAGGCCAACATAGGGTTCTCGTACTCGGCCATTGGCAGGGCCAGCGAGTTGGCCAATATTCCTCCCCTCATGTTCGCCCAAGCCAGCCAGCGCATAATCTCCACCTCGACCTTGGAGTCGAGCTTCATACGTTGGAACAGCTCGTACTGGGGGTGATGCTCAGCCTCCTGCCGGGACAGCACTACGGGTCTGAAGCCCTGCGCCCACCATGCTCTGCGCCATGCCAGCACCAAACGGTTCTCGGCCTCTGCTACGTCCTTTGGCTGCTTCTTGCGCGCATTGTAGTAGGTGTAGATGGGCGGGCGCTCTCTTAGCGGAGGAAGCAGGGCTGTGTTCTCGTCGAGCGTGACGCTGGAAGAGAAGGGGTTGCGCCATTTGAAGTCGGTGAGCCACTCGAGCTTGCCATAGGAGCTGGCGACGGTGCTGTTAGGTTGCGCAGCGGGCTTGGGCGGATTGGGCGGCTTGTGCGCAGAGGGACCGAACGGGTGAGGGACGGCAGGCAGACTGCCAACGTCGGGGAGGTGGGGGTTCTTGACGGCCTCGGCGACGGACTCGTAGGTGGGGAGGTCGGCGGTCGAAGGAGGGCCGTTTCGTGTGAGGGTGACGATGATGATCAGGACGACGAGAAAGAGCACCTGGAATCTGCGCGGGGGCATCTGTAGCCTGACAGGCCGCCCGAAGACTGTGTGTTGCACCGGCATTGCAGGTGGAGAGGAGTAGGAGGGACACTGCGATTATGGCGACATGGGCAGACGATGCAATGCGAGCGACTGGGAGAGCCGATATCCGTGTTGGCTGCCTGAAAGCTGGCAGGATCTCCAGGAAGAGAGCGTGAAGGCGGCAGACCAATTGGCGAGACCAAACGATGCAAAGGAGCGGCACGACGCAGCCAAACCTCACACAACGCGCACGGCGTTGCTCAGATCGAGTGACGCGTCGCACATGGGCCCGTCCTCTCGCCGACGGTGCGTAGGGCTGACCCTCAAGCTCCCCATAAATTTAGTGCGGGACCAATTGCCGATACCGCATGAGTCGACGCATTCTCGCTCTGCGTCATTCCTCAATCAATCTCCTCTAGGCTTTTCCTTTGGGCACAGTCATAGAGGGATGCACGCAGACTTCCTCTAAATTTACCAATTCGTATCCTGCAGACCAAGAGCCAGGCTGGATTGACTCCATTGGCACCGCACACGACCCCGCCAAAGAATTCATAGAACGCTGCATACTGCGATTGAACGCCGTTATGGCCTCCAACGTGCAGGCAAACATCCCAGACCCTACAGCAGACCTTCACTGGTCTGACTTCAAGGGTCCAATCCACGAGATCTTCGCCGCAAATGCGCGCAAGCACCCCGAGCGTCGATGCGTGGTAGAGACTGCCACGAGCAGGACGCCCGAGCGCGCATTCACATACAAGCACATCTTCGAGGCCGTCGCAGTGCTCTCACACCACTTTGTGCAGAGCGGCATCCAGAGGGGAGATGTCGTCATGATCTTCGCCCACCGCGGCGTCGACCTGGTCGTTGCCATCATGGCCGTGCTGGCGGCAGGCGCGACCTTCTCCGTGCTGGACCCTCTGTATGTTCACCATGATCCTCGGCTTGGCCTAGACTGACATAGCTGTAGATACCCTCCAGACCGCCAGTGCATCTACCTCGAAGTCTCCCAGCCACGCGCCCTCGTCGTTATCAACAAGGCCACGCAAGAAGCCGGCCCCATTTCCGAGCAGGTCCGCCAGTACATCGCAGACAACCTGCAGCTCAAGACCGAGGTACCGGCTCTCGAGCTCAGGGATGATGGCACACTCGTTGGGGGTGACAGAGACGGCAAGGACGTCCTGGAGAACCAGCAGAAGAGCAAGGCAGAGCTGCCGGGTGTCTTAGTTGGTCCCGACTCGACCCCAACGCTATCCTTCACATCTGGATCTGAGGGCAAGCCCAAGGGTGTCAAGGGACGACACTTCTCACTGACCCACTACTTCCCCTGGATGGCCGAGACGTTTGGACTATCTGAAAACGACAAGTTCACCATGCTTTCTGGCATCGCTCACGACCCCATCCAGCGAGACATCTTCACACCTCTCTTCGTTGGCGCTCAACTACTTGTGCCAAGTAAGGAAGACATCCAGCACGAGAAGCTGGCCGAGTGGATGCGCAAGTACGGTGCCACAGTTACACATCTGACACCAGCCATGGGTCAAATTCTGGTCGGAGGTGCTTCTGCCATCTTCCCCACATTGCACCACTCGTTCTTCGTTGGCGATCTGCTCATCAAGCGCGATGTCAGGAGGCTCCAAGCCCTGGCGCCAAACGTTCGCGTGGTCAACATGTACGGCACTACCGAGACACAGCGCGCCGTCAGCTACTACGAAGTTCCGAGCGCCACTGAGGCTCCTGAGTTTTTGGACAGCATCGGCGAGGTCGTCCCGGCCGGTCGTGGCATGAACAACGTGCAGCTGTTGGTTGTCAACCGCGATGACCGCAACAAGATGTGCGGCGTTGGTGAGAGCGGAGAGATCTACGTGCGTGCTGGAGGCCTTGCTGAGGAGTACCTGGGTCTGCCAGACATGACAGCATCCAAGTTCGTCGAGAATTGGTTCGTGGATCCCAAGAAGTGGGTCGAGGAGGACAAGCAGCGAGTCGAGAGCCAGAGCGCAGCTGAGCCGTGGCGAGAGTTTTACAAGGGCCCTCGCGACAGGCTCTACCGTTCTGGAGATCTGGGACACTACGGACCTGATGGTAACGTTCACTGTACCGGACGTGTTGATTCCCAAGTCAAGATCCGTGGTTTCCGTATCGAGCTTGGAGAGATCGACTCGCATCTGTCTGCTCACCCGCTGGTCCGAGAAAATGTCACATTGCTTAAGCGCGACGCGTATGAGGAGCCTACACTTGTCAGCTACATCGTTCCTGAGATGAAGCGATGGTACGATTGGCTCGAGGAGCGTGGCGCCACGGAGTCCTCTACAGAAGAGACAGACATGGTGTCCATGCTCAAGCGTTTCAAGTACCTGCGGGACGACGTGCGGGAGCACCTCAAGAAGAAGCTTCCAGCCTACGCTGTCCCGTCGGTCATCGTGCCAATGTTGCGATTCCCCCTCAACCCCAACGGCAAGATCGACCGCCCAGCTCTGCCCTTCCCTGAGCCTAAGCAGATTGCTGCAGCTGGCGCCAGGCGGCCATCACAGCTTGGCCAAGCCCTGACGCCTACCGAGCAGAAGATGGCTGAGATCTGGGCTGAGCTGCTCAGCGATCGCGGTGTGAGCGCCGAGAGCATCAGCGGCAGTGACTCGTTTTTCGATTTGGGTGGACACAGCATCATCGCACAGCAGCTCCTCTTCAAAATTCGTCAAGAGTGGAAGGACATCGACGTACCTATGACTACAATCTTCCAGTACCCTACGCTGCGCGCTTTCTCGGCAAACATCGACCAGGCCAACGACCCCATTGGTCTGCGATTGGACACCGCAGATGCTATCGAAGACGACCCAGAAGATGAGGCCTACTCGGCTGATGCCAGAGATCTTGCCGCCCAGTTAAGCGATTTCAAGACCCGGGAACCTCTCAAGCCTGGTCAAGAGATTCATACCTTCCTCACTGGTGCAACTGGATTCTTGGGAGCGTACATCCTGCGCGACCTCCTTGCAAGACCTGGCAAGGTTACAGTCCTGGTGCGTGCGAAGGACCTTGATGGTGCGCTTGACCGTGTACGCAAGACCTGCGAAGCGTATGGCATCTGGGAAGAGAGCTGGGAGGGTCGTCTTGAGCCTCTTGTCGGTGACCTCCAGAAGCCTAACTTCGGTTTGGAGCCAAACACATGGAACATGCTGTGTGACTCAGTTGATGTTGTCATTCATAACGGTGCTCTTGTGCACTGGGTACTTCCTTACTCCCGCCTGCGCGGACCCAATGTGGAGTCCACCATGACTGCTCTTTCCCTTTGCTCCACAGGCAAGGCCAAGAACTTTGGCTTAGTTTCGTCTACTTCTGTTCTCGACACCGACTACTTCGTCAAGCTATCTGAGAAGTCACTTGCTGAAGGCGGCTCTGGTGTCCTTGAAGAGGACGACCTCGAAGGCGCCCGCAAAGGTCTCGGCACAGGCTACGGTCAGTCCAAGTGGGCTGCGGAGTATATCACACGTGCAGCTGGCAAGCGTGGTCTCAACGGTTGTGTAATTCGACCTGGCTATGTTCTCGGTGACCCGGAGAACGGCACAACGAACACCGACGATTTCCTGATCCGTATTCTCAAGAGCTGCATTCAACTCAAGTCCCGTCCTGATATCAAGAACACGATCAACATGGTACCTGTGAACCACGTTGCGCGTGTCGTTGTATCCTCGACCCTAAACCCACCTGTTGCACCCCTTGGTGTATCGCAAATCACTTCGCACCCACGCATTACATTCCAGCAGTTCCTTGGCAGTTTGGAGTCGTTTGGCTACAACGTGCCCGAGGTGCCATACTCACAGTGGAAGAAGAACATGGAAGCCTACGTTGCGGATCGTTCCGGTACCAAAGAGGAGAATGCATTGCTGCCTCTCTACCACTTCGTCACCGGCGACCTGCCAGCCGACACCAAGGCACCCGAGATGGACGACCGCAACGCGGCCAAGGCGCTGAAGGAGGACGAGAAGTGGACAGGACAGGACTGGAGCGCTGGCGGCGCTGTCACAGAAGACACGGTGGGTGTTTACATCAGTTATCTTATTGAGCTTGGCTTCATGCCTAAGCCGGAAAAGAAGGGCTTGAAGGACCTGTTGTCGAGCAAGTTGACGGATGCTATGAAGGAGACTTTGAAGACAGTCGGTGGTCGCCGTGGTGTATAACCAATGTGCATGCAACGATCATGATAGAAAAACACAAAAGAATACAAGAAGTCCACACAAGGGTTGGCGCCTCCTGAAGCTGACTCTGATGTGCTGGGAAGGGACGAATGGACTGCTAACGTGCTATGCTTTGCCAACACCGGTTTTTCCTTCGTTACTTCAGTCACTCACAGTGATCGATATGATTACAGACTCACATGAACGTTCGGCACGACATTAATACGTTCTTTGCCAACCCACAAGTAAGTGCTCTGTTTGACTGTGTATGCAGCCATTGACACAATGATAACAGGCAGCCTATGGATTTGAAGAATTGGCCAAGCACTGATTGTGTGCACAGAGCGCTGCAATCCACATCCTGGATGTCTATTGCTCCAGAGCTTTGTCTCGTCGACACTATGTGCTTTGTAAAATGGATTCTTGCCCTGCTAGCCGGCACAACCAAATCAATGGCTTGGTGGGGCAAAAGTCGATGACAATACAAGAACTGCTTTGCTTTCGACAACCGAGCCGGAACTGTTCTGGTTTCGCTCTTCACCCAGGAGGCCTTCCCGCACAACAGGCACTTATGTTAGCTCTTGGTTGGGTGCAATCCGTCTTCGTTGATTGGCGGAGTACCATCGTGGACCAATGTACGACCACCCGGATCAGTGTCTATACCTCTGATATCAGCAACGCGACGCAACGCAAGAGAGGCCTGTTGCAATGACCTCTTCTGTCACTTTGTATTCGTGGGGCAGCCGATCGGTGATGGCCGATCAAATCAATCAAGACGCTGTGACTGCTGTTCAAGAAGTCTAAGAGAACGTAGGCGAACGACACGAAGGAGTTCGGCTTGCCACCCACCAAGGGGGCTCACCTCCAGCCTACCCTTTCTGAAAAGCTTGTCAAACGGACTTTGTCTACCCACCAATGGACTCGCTGCATTGCCTTCCTTTGGGTCATGCACAAGGGAACGGGTATCGCAAGTCAATTTTTGTACACCTCTTTTCGAATTCCAACTTTGCTTTTTGAGTCCACGGTGGATATCAGATGGCTTATCATGGCGTTCACGTCTAGCGATTGGAATGTTCGTCACGACTTTTTAAAGCCGCACCGCACTTGAGAGATCCGATCCACCAGACCCTTCATATGCACCTTTGTCTACTTTGAGGCCGTTGGGATCGAACGATTGCGATGCGACCAGGTCCCAGTGCCTTGCAGGCGGGTTACCCGCCAGCCACAACGCCACGTGCCCATCGGTTTCCAACGCGCTGTGCGCCCTTGCAGACTCATGTACGACCCAGCGATGCCAATGTGGATACCGTGTGGCTCGTTTCGGTATCTCAAGGACATGCGAGATAATGGCCTTGTGACATCCTTGTAACATCCTTGATTACGACCATCTCGAGCGAATATCGAAACTTCACCCCACTAACACGACCATGATTTGGTCAGGCCATAATCTTATGACGGAACTATTGAGGGTTTGCTTGAAACAGTAATATCTCAGCGGAAGAACGCCACGGCCCGATTGCGGGGATCGAAACAGCGTGCTGCAGAAGTGTGGGGAAGGCGTTCACAGTAAATTGCAAGGGGCGCATTGACCCGAGTAGATTCGGCTGCATATCACTTTTGGGCGAATTTCAAGATTTGCTGGCCGTATCAAGTCGCAAGACTGATTTTCCAATGCTCCACGGCCCAAGCCAATCCTTGCGTGGCAACGGTTTAGGCGCAGAGCATGTCCCTGCGAGGAGACCATTCCCGCCGTCTCGGCCACGGGCGCATCACCAGCGTAATCACTCCTTGCGGACAGCCGAACAAAGCAAGCCCGTCCTCGATAATCCTCATATACGATTTTGTGGCCCGCAACTGCCCCTGTTATCAAACCATGCCATCTGGTCTTTGCTTCACAATTACTTCTTCCACCACGAAATGACGCCTACATATCAACGAAACGTCTTCCTTGTTCTGGAACTCTTTATTGTCCTAGCGAGCTGTACGAGGCTTGACTACAGCGGCGAGGCACTCACGACCCGGTATTGGGACTGCTGTAAGCCGTCTTGCGGTTGGAGAGGCAAAGCATCAGTCAACGATCCAGTGGGATCATGCACAGCGAACGGCGAGCCCATCAGTCTTGACGCCGGCACCGGCTGTAATGGCGGCACCGCGTTCGCTTGCTCTCAGCAGCAGCCTTGGGCCGTCAATGACACTTTCTCGTACGGTTTTGCGGGTGCCTTCCTTACCAAGGAGATGGTAGGCGGCGCAACTGAAGACGCCTGGTGTTGCGCATGCTACCAGTTGGACTTTACGAGTGAGCCGCTGCGAGGAAAGAGCATGATTGTGCAAGCATCCAACACAGCCTACGATATTACCACAGCAAACCGGTTCAGCATAGCGGTATGAGTGTCCCACCGTCACGAGAGTCACTGCTGATCATCTCCAAGGTACCCGGCGGGAACACTACTTCGGCCGATGGCTGCGCGACACAGTTTGGTGTATCTCAAGCCGTCTTTGGTGAAGCCGGCCAAGGCGTTTCCTCGAAAGACGACTGCCAGAATCTCCCAAGGTCGCTACAGCCCGCTTGCGAGTGGCGTTTCGATTGGCTGCAAGACGCCTCCTTTCCCAGGTATGCATGCGGTCCTCTCCCGTTGCCATGTATCTGACGTTGCACAGCGCAGACTTCAAACGAGTCGTCTGTCCAAGCGAGATTACAGAAAGGACAGGCTGTGTGCGTAATGACGACAAAACGCTTGCTGAGCAGCTCTCCGGCAACTGGACAAGTGTATCAACCTCGCCGGCGCACATGACGCGAGCGTCTTTCGGGGTGGCCGCTTGTGCCGCCGGATTAGCAGTCTGGCTCTCAATATGACCTTGACGATCCTGCACCCCAGTCTCTCCGGACCGCGCACGATCAACCACGTTTTGTACCCTTGTCTTTTGCTTGTAGCGATCAGCCCTCGACTGTCACCTGGTGACGTGCATAAGCTAAGCACCAATCCAATACTTCCACACCTATTGCCCGTATGGAAGCTTGCTGTCCGGTGCTGGCAGCGAAAAGTCTTTCGTGAAGAAACTGTTTACTGTCAGGACTGTCATTTACAGAACAACAAAAGTTCGCATGATCCGACGTGTGATAGCCTCAATATTCATGTACATCTTGTAATCGAATCCAACTCTAAAAATCCTCCAGCTCCAACTCCACTTCCCACGCATCCATCACACTTCATGCTTGACAAATACAAATACCACCACCGCTCCGCACAAAGCCCTTCCCTACCAATCTCGCTTGCGTAAACCACCACCCAGCCAAGCAGAGTCGAGGTCGAGATCGTGCCTGTCCACTCCCCAGACCTAACGATGTACTTTATCCATATCAACCGCGGGACGAAATAGATTACCACGCCCCACGCGCCGCGAACCTAATATACGGCTGGGTCGCATGGAGGGTACTTCCGGTGCCGCGGCCCCACTTGGTCGTTTGACCCGCGCCGCTTCTCCACGAACTTTGCAATCACGTAGGAACTTGTTCGCAGCTTTGCGGTATCGCTGGTTTGTGATGAGCTAGGTGGTGCGGCGCTGGTGAGGCGTGCTCGTGCGTGTGGAAGCATGTAGCCGCTCGCGCCGGGGGGGGGGGGGGGGGGCCCCGCTGTTTGGGGTGGGCTGGGGGGGTTTCGGGGGCCCCATCGGGTAAAGAAGGGGGGGTTTGCAAGAAGGCTG